>CM044964.1:19502275-19538561 GCA_024516035.1 Bactericera cockerelli | reverse complement strand
AAAAAAAAAGAGAAAATGGTATCTCTGTTAATTTTTGGCCATTATTTCTGTTATTCTGGTACTGTATTTGTCTATTTACTCGCCAACTCTATTTAACTTCCGAAAAATTTCTAATATTAGAAATCGGAAGTATTGTGTTCGTTTTTGTGAAAAAAAATATTTTTTTGCTCCGATTTCAATTTTTTTCATATTTCTGGACGTTTCATAACCTCCTGAGCAAATTTGGTTTTGTGTCCGTCTGTCGCGGCGGTCTGTCTGTTAAAACGATTCCTTGTAACGCGCAAATCTCGGAAACTACTCGACCGATTTTGATGAAATTTTTCACACATCTAGGAGACATTCTGTAAATGGTCCGATTTTAAATTTATCGAATTCGTACTAGCGGCTCTGGGTGAAAGAGACCATGCGCCTGACCACTAACTTTTTACTTAAACGCTTATATCTCGTGAACGGTACACCCGATTTTGATGAAATTTTGTATGTATATGCATATTATTGTTTTACACAGGCTTTTTATATTTTCGTTTTATTTAATTATAATTTGACTCTGATATTTAAGAAAGTCCGAAATTTTGGACAATAAAGTCAAAAAATAAGAATCACGACTTGCCGATACAGAATTTTTTGTAGAACCTAGAATGTAGAAAAAACGGTTTTTTACCATATAAAACAAATTTGAAGAAAATCGGTTCAGCCGTTTTGGAGATACAAGTAATTTAGTATAAAAACTCAAAATTCGCACGTGTACACAATGTGAAACAATCACGAGGAAGTATTGTGTCCATAATTGGCAGTGTTTTTTTTTTTTTAATGAAAAAATGTTTATGAATTGACTTGTGATGAAGTAACATCTTCTGTTTCTTATGTCCTATTATGTGAGCTTTCTTCTACTCTCAAGTTTCCAGCACAGACATTTAGTGGTACGGCTTCATCTCTTGTAGCATGGCTATTGCCCACAGAGGAGCATCATTTATAACACCATTGTTTGGAGGTGTGTCAGGAGATTGTTGACTTTGACAGCTAGACGTCCGTTAGACATGGGACCTAATGGTTTTTTTTTTCAAGTAGGTACTATAATACTATGAAATAGTAGTATTTAATAGTGTAGTAGTGTGCTGTGATGATGTTTTCTTTTCCTGGACAAACATCATGTTCTGTCAGAAAGAATACCTGTGTATGATGTGCTGGTGATTTTCTTGGGTTGGATTTTATTATGTCAACAACATGGTGTTTGATGTGAATAGACACTTGATAGTATTAGGTACTTTGATGAATTAAGTATTAATATTTATTACAACTATTACAAGTACTGACGTAATACGTTAGGATGAATGTTTCGTTATGTGAACAAACCAATGAAAAGCTCATCGTAAAACGCTGTCAGGTGAAAATAATTTGGAATCTATCGCAAGTCAACTTCCCAAGTTCAAATTCAAAGCTTTTAAATAAATACTCCTTATACTTTAAAAGTATGCCAAAGTTGTAGAAGACCTAAGCAAAAAACCTGAGAAAAAAGGACTTTTAATGGCTAAATATAGATTGAAAAAAGATCAGTGTTTCACAGCCTTTTTATTTCGTAGCCATGAAACAGGAGCTACTGTAGACGCTGGTGGTCTGTATTGTAGCTTGCCCATCCCATAGTATGCCTCCCCTCTGACAGGCGAGAAGTGACACAATACTTCCCATTCAGGTGCTGGGTCAACACGAGCGAACCGGAAGGTATCCCTTACAAACAATAATTGTAACCAAATGTAGAATACAAATTCTTGTCGGCACGGGGGATCAAACCCGGGCCCTTCCGCATGGCAAGCGAGTGCTTAACCACTGAGCTGATCGCGCGCTAATGAAATGAAAGAATTCATGGAAAAAATGCCGTTTCCAAGTAGATTTGAGAAGAGGCAAAGTAAAAAAAAGATATACCTACCTAATGTAAGATACAAAGATACCTATAACAAGTATAACATGTATCATGTACAAGGTATCTAGAGTTATGTATTTATTTATGTATCTGCTCAATATATTCATAATCTGGACGCTCCTAGCCACTGTTGCAGCCAAATCTACTAATTCCCCATTAATTGCCTGACACGGAATACCTACATGACGCAATAATTGAACACAATAATTTAGTTTAGTTTAATTTAGAAAAGAATGTATGCCACACCGTTTGTGAAATTGAAATTTTCTTTAAACTCTGTTTACTTGGAGATTGCAGTTTACCTGCGTGAACATAGCTACTATCTACTAAAAGTAAACAATTTTATTTAGATCAAGAACAGCAATAATATTTGTATAGACAGTTGTATATTGTCCGTAAATATCTAATGTAGGGGGTCAGCTTATACCTCATGAGGAAAAATGAGTAGCATTGATAGAGGCCAGTGGCGGCATTACGAGAAGGATTATGTTTATCGGAAAATTATTAAATTTACAGTTTCGCAATGGAGATTGCAGTTTACCTGCGTGAACATAGCTACTATCTATCAAAAATAAACAATTTTATTCATAATTATCAATTACAGCAATAATATTTGCATGGATAGTTGTTCCAATATTTGATATTTACGGACAATATCTAATGTACGGGGTCACTCATACAGTCATACCTCGTGAGGAAAACTGAGTAGCTATCTGTATTGATAGAGGCCAGTGGCGGCATTACGAGAAGGATTATGGATATTTTAAAATAATTAAATTTCATGTTTAGAGATGCTGAGTTAGCCACTAAATTTGTGACTTAGGTAATGGCACAAAGAAACCACAACACGTAATATCCATACAAAAAAACTTGATCAAGGCTATTTATTGCCAACGGCATTCTCTTTCAATATTGTAGTAAAGTAGATCAAGTTTCTTGCACTTACAGAATGACAGCATTATATAATTATGCTAACATTCCAAATGAAACTAAATACATAGATGTAAATTCATCATACATAACTAAAAGCGAGATTAATAGACGTTTTTGTAATACCCCTGATGTGTTTGACAACACTGTATAGTATATCAAACACAAAACTGTCATCTCTTAGTGTCGGTACATTATTTTGGAAACCGAGTTGCAATGTGTGGGGTCCGCTCCCAGAATTAATGGTGTACTAAATTTGAACATTAAAAACCATTTCAATAACACGCCAATTAAATTTCGGTTAATTAAATAATTATTAAAGTAAATTGTCTATTTCGCTTTCGCTCGTGTCCGAAAATCAGTGTATAATATTACCTATAGGTATATGTAGGTACTTATACCTACACATAAAACATTTAGAGCAAATAACTCTAAATCTTACTATGTTTGTATGTATATTGTATCATATATATACACACAAAATAATAATAATATAAGCATAATAATATACCTATTATAATTATATTATACTAACTCAAAAATAATTATAAAGTACTAAATTATATTATTAAGAACTACCATGTTATTTAGGTATTTTATTAATAGGTACATGACAAAATATTATATTAAATAGACAAATAGTGGATAAAATAATTATTTCCCTTTTTCTTTATCCCTCTTTTATACATTTCTGTTCTTCTCCCTTTCTCTCTCTTTCTCTTTCTCTCTCCCTTTCTCTCTCTCCCTTTCTATCTCTCTCTTTCTCTCCTTCTCTTCTCTCTCTCTTTCTCTCTCTTTCTCTCTCTCTCCCTTTCTCTCTCTCTCTCTCTCTCTTTTATCTCTTTCCTTCTCTCTCTCCTTCTCTTTCTCTCTGTCTCTTTCTCTCTCTCTCTCTTTCTCTCTCTCTTTCTCTCTCTCTTTCTCTTTCTTTCTCTCTCTCTCTCTCTTTCTTCTCTTTCTTTCTCTCTCTCTCTCCTTCTCTCTCTCTCTCTCTCTACGCTCCCCTTTTAAGCAACTAACTGTACATTACACAGAATAAATTATAGGTACACTATTTATGTACCTACATATATTATTTAGGTCCGAGGGTGTGTGTACCTACATGGATGTCATCCAGTGTTTGTGTGTATAATTCCTTCTCGCACTTCATTTGACAAGATGGATGCCGGGCCAAATCACTGAAGCATGTTATTAATTAGGGCAGTTATTCTAGTGTGTAACACACAGGCTGAAAGTGTATTCAAGGTATGAGACACTAGCTCCGCCCCAGTGCTTCGTAACATCTAAGGTATTACGTCCATGCATGGCTGATGTTATTGCTGCCTCAATTGCTCAATCGATTGAGTAGGGTTGGGTGGAAGAGATTGCCAACCCGCCCTTTAGGTAGGACATTAACTTTATTCTCTTTTTTGTTCTTGAGTCTTTGTTCAATCTATACAGGGTGTTTCAGAAAAGTGTGCATTAATTTTAACCACGTATTTTATGTACCATTTTAGGGGGGGTCAACTCTATAACAAAATGGGCGAAAGTGCTTCATAAGGGAGATACACATCTCTAAAGGTTCTTTAAAAAAATCTTAGATTTTGAATTACGCCTTACCTGTTAGAGTTATTGAAACGCGGAAAAAAATTGACTCCCAATACAAGATGACGCCGTTATTTTGATGTGAGAATTGAGGTCATTGCACTTTCAGGGACGGCCACAGGGGGGTTAACTGAAAGAAAATAGGCCATACTTTTTTGGTGGTTAATCGAATTTGAATTTTGTTTTCGCCAAATGAATAACCATGTTATTTTACACGGATAAGGTCGGAATAACTTTTCTCTAAAAACAAGACAAGTGCCTCAAATTTGAAATTGATGATTTTTCATTTGGTAGGTATGCTTTGATAAAATAAAATTGCGAAATGTATGCAGTGCTCGTGGTTTTTATTTCAATAACTCTAACAGGTAAGGCGTAATTCAAAATCTAAGATTTTTTTAAAGAACCTTTAGAGATGTGTATCTCCCTTATGAAGCACTTTCGCCCATTTTGTTATAGAGTTGACCCCCCCTGAAATGGTACATAAAATACGTGGTTAAAATTAATGCACACTTTTCTGAAACACCCTGTATAATGATTTTTTCTTTATAATTTCATTTTGTCTTACCTAATAAAACATTTATAATAAAAATCGAATCCTTTTGGGAGTTCACTATTTAATTTTAATCCAGTTTTTTCATTCAAGTCCTCCTCAAGTTTAAAAAATATATCACTGATAATCTTAATATGAAAGCTTAAGTACTACAATTTTGATGAGTTTCTGTGTGACAGGTGGGAGTAACCAATAGGCACTCTGTGATATGTTTGTGTTCTGGTCAGGATCTAGTCTTAGGCATAGAATCACCTTTTTTAAACCGCACCGAATTTGTACATGCGAAAAATTAGGGAGTAGTCATTGCACCGAACTCACCTTTCTCCATACAACCTCTACCTCATAGTTTGAGGTTGTTTGGTTTTGGAACTTTTACCTCTACAGTTATTGACTTCGCCACTGATATTCTAATGTTATAATTAACATAGCCTGCACTTACTGAATAATTACTACTAACTATGTCGTACTTAGACAGAATATCTACTCTCCATCCATTTCTCCTTGTGTTTACAGGGTGTTTTTGAAAAGGAATGATTCCAAATCAAAACAAGTTATTCACAAAATATAATAATTATAATATCGCCTTATTTATACTGCCCGATTAGGACTATTGAAGTGCCATTATTTCAGCAGTATAAGCCCAAGACATACTATTATGTGGTAAAAATCCCTAATGGGAGGATAACTTGTCATGCCCCGGCTGGGTTTTAAACCCACGAACTCTCAAATCTTTGATTCACACAGTGCCGCCTTTACCACTGAGCTACCGGGACAGACTATTTAATTACTAAATTAGAAAATCTTTTGAGTAAAAGTCGGTAAAATTAGAAAAAATGATGCATTGATTAGTGTCCTAATCCTTGAATTCACGCTTTACTTCTTCAGTATGATCGCCCATTATTCCGCCTTACTAGGTTTTTGACGTAGTTGGGACTCAAACCATCGACCTCAAGCTTATGAGTCCATCGCCTTATCGATTAAGCTACTGAGATTAGTTTTGGAAGACCAATTACATGATTGTACGGATAACTACTATTCACTACAGACTACAATAGTTATTTATGATATTTGTGTTAATCACTTTCGTGATGTCACACAACTGCTCAAACTGGCTTTACTAAATATTTGCTGAACTTGGGACTTAAACCACCGACCTCTAGGTTACAAGTCCGCCGCCTTATCGATCAAGCTTCTGAGGTTGGTTACAGACTACAATAGGTATGTATTTTTGGACATACAACTTTTTTAACTTGTTCTCAACTGAGAAATGATTCGACAGATTGAAGATCAGAACATAACGTTCCCTTTCAGTAGTTAAGCACTCGCTGCCATGCGAAAGGTCCCGGGTTCGATCCCCGTGCCGAAAAAATTTGTATTCTAATTTGGTTACAGTTGTTTGTAAGGGATACCTTCCGGTGCGCTCGTGTTGACCCAGCACCTAATTGGGAAGTATTGTGTCATTTCTCGCCCATCAGAGGGGAGGCATACTACAGGATGGGCAGGCTACAACACAGACCAAAAGCGTCTACAGTAGCTCCTGTTTCATGGCTACGAAATAAAAACGGCTGTGAAACACTCATTAAAAAAAAAATACCTTGTCTTGCGGGCGACCATTCAAAATCGGACGTCAGTCACACTATGAACATAGTTTGTTGGGTGGAAGAGATTGCCATAAACATAACCGCCTTTAGTTAGGACATAATATGAACTCTAGTATCACATGAACCACCCTGGTAGGAGCCAGTCTTGGCTCAGCGTATGGTAAGTCACGTTGAGGACTGAGAGTATAATGTCGTGATGTACTGACAATGCTGATGTCATGCTGTAGTATGACGTCATGGGTCCCTGCTTACAGGGCGGTTCAGTGGTTGGGGGACAATGGTCTAGTTTTTAGGGGACAATGTTCTGGTTTTTAGGGAACAATGTTCTGGTTTTAGGGGACAATGTCCTGGTTTTTAGGGGACAATGTTCTGATTTTTAGGGGACCAATTCAGGCTACCCAATTCAGGATTTTTTTTTAAAAAGAAGTATAATTCATGTTTTATTTTTTTAATTACATATTAAAAACTTGTCCCAGGAACCGTCCTTCCGGAAGGGAACCGAGGATGGCAGAAGCATTTCCTTTTTGAATGGCTAGACCAATTTTTTGTAAAGAAAATGATCGGAACGGAGATCATCCGTAATTCCAATCAATTTCTTTCCTAAGGTCTAACCATATCTTAGATTCGATTTTTGTCTGTGCTGTAGAAAGCTCATACCTCTGTACCATACCTAATATTCCCCAGTTACTCAATATTCACCATATTGATGGGTCAACACGAGCGCAGCGGAAGGTGTCCCTTATATACTCACAACTGAAACCAAATTTTGAATACAAATTTGGGGTTTGAATCCGGAATCCTCATGGCAACCGAGTATCTTACCATTACCTTATCTTGTCTTCTACAATCTTACACCTGTGAACCTGTCTCTCTCTCCTATTCCTTTCCTGATTGCGCTACTCTAATTAGAGTGTACGTTATATTTCATTATCCTCCACAACTTTCAGCGAATCCTGTAATCCTGTGGGAGTGTTTCAACACTTCATGTTTTTTGTCTGACACGATGGCAACACTGATGTCTCAATATCGTTGAGGTGTAACACTTAGACTCATTAGGGTAGTGTGGGGAACGCCAAGTCCAAGTGTTGGTATGCCATATTAGACAGCAGACAGAAATCATCGTCAACATTAATTCAATTAATTAATGAAATTCAAAGAGGGATTCCGGCAAGTGTCTTGTGCACCTTGCCGGCTGGTGAAGAATCTAATGAAATCTAATCTAATTGAAATATATCTAATTGAAATATATCCAATTTTGATTATAAATACATCCAATGAAAGTTTCAATAATGAGTAAGGAATGCAATTCATAATCATTATCCACTTAGGTAATCAAAGTATGGAGAATGTCCTGGGCAATGTGTATAATCCATTCTCACCCACCCTTGACTTGATCAAACATTATTTTCATTTTTTGTACCTATTTATTACTTGGGTATATTGTATTGTATTTATTTTTATTTTTTAATCGCTTTATTTATACTGCATGGTTAGGACTATTAAAGTCCCATTATTTCACAGTAGGTAAGCCCAAGACATATTATTGTGTGGTAAAAATCCCAAATGGGAAGATAACTTGTCATGGCCCGGCTGGGTTTCGAACCGACGACTCTGAAATCTTTGTACCCCTGAGCTACTGGGACAGACATTGAAATTATTTAGCAAATGTTGGTTGACAATTATGAATATAATAAGGTTTTTTTCTCTTTAGGCGCTTTAACTCTGCTCTGGAGCAGATCGTTCGCGCCGTATTTAAAAATTTAAGAAACTTATTATAATATTATCTATCTAATTTATTACATTTCATATTATTCACTACGTAAGCAATGAAAAGTCGTAAATCTTCTGAAAAATCCTTGGTATAGTGAAAAGGGAGGGGTGGGGGGGTATAACTCTAACAGCATGATTGCTCCCTAGAAGAATGGTGTATGTACCCTAGGAAAAACACAACAAATGCACGCAGCGCAAGCAGGTTCCATCTATTAACTCCATTTAGTCAAAAAATAATGGGACGCAAAGCACAATGGGAAAAAGGAAAAGAAGAAAAAAACCCATTCTATTAGAGGGCCCCCTCTACACCAGGAAAATCCCCATTAGTTGCGAACAAAATGGACAGAAATTAAAAATGGCGTCATCACCTCGTGTCAGGGTCGGGTTTACGAAGACGCAAAGTCCGGAAATTTTATTCTGTTGAGTTACAATTATTATTCTTTACTTCCGGGAAATTTCTAATATTAGAAATCGGAAGTACTGTCTTCGTTTTTGTAAAAAAAAAAAATAGTTTTTTCTCCGATTTTTGTAGTCTTATCCAAAAGAAAAATACTGCTATTGCTTCGCAACGGATTGCAACACTTCTCATTTGAAATTCAAGACCAAACTTGCGAAATGCTTCAAAACAACGATGGCGCGTTTAATGCACTGTTCTCGTAGGATCACCGAAGTTAAGCAACGTTCATCGAGGTGAAGACTTCGTGATGCTGGCATTTCGGCCCAACCCTGACTGGATGCTGGATGAGGTTAATGTGGGTATAGCAGGTTTGTGAGTTTCCTATGAAAGCCTCCTTTAAAACCCCCGTCGTGATATGACCATGCAGTTGAAAGCGACGTAAAATCTAAACATTAAAAAATGTTGTATTCATTGAGATACCGGGGACTTGTAAAAATAAAACCCTTAGATCGACCCTGCCTCGCTACCGTCCCCCTCTGGTCGTTAGCAAAGTACACGACTGTCGAAATCATTGGCTGTGACGAGCGACAGAAGTTGAAATTCAATTATCCAAATCAACTCAACTGTATCAACTGTTTGATCTAAAGTACGGGTAATAATAGCGACTACACTATGGAAGAGGGGGTAGGTAATATGTTGTTAAGTATCTGAACTATGTTGTAACATTAGATACTGTGATAGTAGCTGCTAAGTAGATACATTACTACCAGACGAGGCCGATGGGAAAATCTTTTGGGGTGCTGCCACATAAACCAGGGTTGGGTGGAAGAGATTGCCATAGGCAATAACCCCGCCCTATAGTTAGGACATTTGTATAATTTTGTTTATTTTTTTCCTGTTTATATTTATATTGTCTATTTTGTATTTTAATTTTTACCATTATTTGTTTGTATATATTATGTTCTTCTAATAAAGAGTTTAATAATAATAATAATACTAAACCAGACTAAAAATGGGATTTATATTAGAGTCGCTCGTTCAGAATCTAAAGCGTTTAGGTTTGTTTACTATTTTAGGTTTGTTTATTAATTATTTTAGAAATGTGTTATGATTTTCATTGTGTACGAGCTAGACTTGAGAAAATCTTCTCTTTTTCTTTTTTGCCTGGGGTGCTGGAGTTCCGCAGCTCCTTAGCACCGGCCGCGTCTGATTGATTACCAACTACATAGACTTCTACAATAATTTCGAATGCTCTATCTGAGCTTCTACCACAGTGTCGGCTTTGTGAGCCCTAGCTTCAAAATATTCATTTCTGTATAGTTGTATCAATGCGGATAGGTCTAAAAACAGGTGCCGCTCTCGAAAGCACGCTAGATACAAATCTAGCTACATCAAATCGCAATTAATTGCTACAGAGTTGTATCAGGTCGGGGATTCTACTCTCCTACAAACTCACAAACCAGCTACTGAAATTAACCTCAGCCTGCCTGAGTGTGGCCGGAAATAGTCAGCATCACGATTTGAGGGTTTAAATTTAAATGGTTCACCCATCCAAGTCCTTAGATTAAAGAAGATTAAAGAAGATATTGTTATACATAAGTTAGTAGAGTATCTATAATTTTGTAAAGTTACATAAAAATACATATATTTTTATTGTTTAAGTCTCTTTGTTATTAATTTTATTTATTTTACATCTATATCTACGACATCATTAAGTAGATAATCATTAAAATGATGGCTTTAATGGTGCCTGTTAAATAAGGGAGGAGGAAGGAGGAGGGGGGGGGGGGGGGTGAATAGAACTCGTCATGTGTGACTAATTCAGTTTGTTAACAATTATGAAAGGCGATCTTTAGATGATGCGATGAAGTTTACATTTACAATGTGTAGATCGAAATCTAAATAGGTAATTATTAAAATGAGTAAGTAATACATAATTAATACAATTATCTACTCTGTTATTTGTGCTGACGAAGCTTCAAGCTTATACTATATATTATTATGTAGAGTGAAACATTTATATTACACTAAAGCAGAAAAAGGTCTATGGGGGAGTCATCGGGGGTAGACTGTCCCGGGCCCAATTTGAACCTCAGCATTCATGGCTGGCCAGGCTGGCGCTGTTGAGATCAAAATGTGGTATTGGTATTATTATTAAACATATTAGATCAAGTTTTATTTACATAGAATATATACATACATAGAAATTGACATTAATAAAACAAAACTTGATCAAGGGCGGTGCTAATGCCAACGGCATTCTCTTCCGCACCACCCTTGATAAAAAAAAAGATAAAAAAGTGAAAAAAGAAGAAGACAATTCAAGTTACATAAAAAATAGAAGAAAAAAGAAAGAAATTATTCGTAGAAGACAATAGAGTTGTCGGCTAAGACAGCTCTTTGTGACTATAGGTAATAGGTATGTAGGTATGCGTATGTAACGTATGCACCTACTTAAATATAATAATAATTCTTATAATAATAATGCCCGTCATAATAGCAGCTACTGGGGTTATCACAAATGCTATACTACCAATAGTTTGAAAGAAGTTCCTGGCAAGCACAACCTCCTGACTCTACAAAAAGCCGTCGTCCTGAGTACTGCCCACATAATATGGAAAGTATTTGAAACAACTGTAATTATGAACCTGTCATCCATGAAACATAACACCCTAGGTGCACGGTGAGCACTCGATGTTAAGAAGCCATGCATCCTTGTCACAAGCCGCTAAGTGGTACCCAGAAATAATAATAGTATACTGTTTAGTGGAAGGTAACCACCACAGGCGAGGTTAATGCTTAAAGCATGTTCTCCCATTTAACCCTCTGAGTCTTATTATTATGTGGTCTTATAGGTACTTAAATAAATGAGAAAAAATTCATGGATTAGGTGGGATTCAAACCAACGAATCTCTACGCTACCTGGATTACCAGACTAGCGCCTCAACCACTTGACTACCTATTATTAAGTACATGTTTTTTTCTATTACCTACTCCCCTTTTTAGTATAGGTCTTAGTTATAATGTAGGTATAGTCTGTAATCTGTATGATCATCTACCTACCTACCGACCTCAGTAGCTTGATCGATAAGGCGGCGGACTTGTGACCTGTAGGTCGGTGGTTCAAGTCGCGGTTTCAGCGTAGATTTAGTAAAGCGAGTATGAGTAGTTATGATATCACGAAAGTGATTAACACAAATATAATGACTATCTACCTACGAGTATCACCTCGTAGACAACCAGTGCTCTTCAAGAGGCGAGCACGCCGGCACGATTTATTTGTTTATGTGAGTTTATGGTCGCTACTACATGGTCATATCACGACGTTTGTTATATACAACTTTTTCTAAGACAACAGCTACTCAAATTAAAACTACCCAGCCTGAGTGGGGTCGGGGATAGCGAGGAGAACGTGCATTGCCATGACGGATAGTAAAATTACTCAAAGTTGGTTTCATATCTTGATACAACGCCCGGAAATGTCATTTCTTGAATACAATACGCTTTGCAAGTTTGAAAAATGAATCGTATTGATCAAAAACGCCTGTATATACTGATAATACAATATGCAATACATTTATTATTGCGTGATTTATCAGCTGATTATCAAAAACAACACCATTCAAATTTTTATAAACTTTTCGAAACTTGTGTTTTGTGTGATAAAAGGACTGATAAAACATTTTTTTTTCTTCAAAAAAGTTGAGTTCGAGGATAACGAGTGTGAAAGTTACGTTTTTCATTATGTGTAGAATGTGTAGATTTTAAAATTTCTGTCCCATTATAATCCATTATCTAAATTGTAGTGTGTAAAGTTTGTGGGTTTACAAAATGATACCCAATTCAGTTGGTTGACTTAACACTGGACTCTGATATCAATCGGAAATACCTACGTCTATTGGGACCATTGCCTCATCGAGTCAAGTTCAAATGTTTGCTCGCTAGCAGCGACACAAAATCAAAACTAGCACAGGCTATTCTAGAATTCCACTTGAATCACATAGATCTCATGGCGCTGCGGACGATCTTGCTAAAATTTGGTGATGTGATTCTTCGGGTACCACCTCTGTTTTTCATAGATGAAATATTTCGGATTGGATTTGGTATCCGGATCGGATACGGGTTGAAAGCGCCAGGGAATGAGAGACTGTTTGGATTGACCTATTTTGATCATCTCGAGGCCAACAGAACTAACTTTGAAACAGAGAGCTCCGATTCATCCTACAGTATTGTTGTTTACTCATTCCTCAAGCTAATTTTGTCAATATGTGGTAAGTGAATGTATGATGATGTGTGGCAATGGCAAGATATATAAGATTATGCCTTGGTGCTCATATTGAAACCACAACTTGTATTAAACTTTTCACTTTAACTTCTCAAACGTTACAGTATCAGTACCTATGTTGTAAAATTGTTGCACGTAAGATTGGAAAATTGCCACCTCTTACATACCATGTTGGTAAGCCAAAAATCATTGCATAGAAAGTAGAGAGGCAATGTGCCAGCATGCTGGGTAGTCTGCCACAGAATTGTGGATTGGAAGAAATATTTCTTTTGTAATGTTGATTTTGAAATAGAAAGATAGTTAACTTAGCAAGATTTGATAGTATAAATAAAGGTTTGTCCCTCTTTATGTGATGATTGAATCACATCCTTACCATCATGAGTGTTTAAAATGAACCTCACTTTCCACATGAGTTTAAATATCAGTGTTTTTCAAAGTATGGTGTGTATTCAGCAAGCAATTAAACCTGACTTCAAAACAGTGTTGAAACTAGCCACATTGTTAGATACTAAAGCATAGAACAACAATTAAACTATAATAATTATCACAAAATTTTTTACTAAGCTTGAAAACTATTTTCTTATTCCTCTCATAATCACAAGGCTGAGTTGTGTGATCTAGGTTTGAATCCCAGTGAGGTTGGATTTTTTTCATTTCTTACAGGTAATTTGATGTTAAGGGTCCTCTTTTACCTCCTGTGGAAAATTAGTAGGTAGCTACCTTTTTGAGAGCAGCAACCCATGGCAGAATTATTTAGGATATTAAAGGGTTATTCTGCAATATCTGTACCATGTACATAACTAAATTTTTACTATAAATTTTGTCAGCTGGGGTATTTGAACCCTGACCTTCCAGTGAGTGAACATCTTATTAAGCATGCACTTAAAGCTAATCTTATGCTCAAATAATAATCAATTTGCTACTAATAATAAATCAGAGAGGGAGGCAAACTTGGTTAATCTTCACACCAAACAGTTTTGGACTTTCTGGCTATTCTTTCAACATAGAAGATTCTAAGGTTAAAGGGCAACATCAATGTTTCAATTTATACTTTAAGGACTAAAGATTTATTGAAAACCTGACCCTAATTGTCATTCTCATTCCAGGTTGTTTGATAGCCCTCTGATCTTCATGCTCAAAACCAAACAGCTTCTACATGTGTACATGTTTATCCTGTCACTCGGAGCAATATTCATCTCCCATGTTCTCAATGAAGGCTTTGTCCAATATGTTGTTGATAACATTTCAAACCACAATGGGAGCAAGATTGAGTCTCTGTGGACATTGGTGTTGTTCGGAACCAATGGGTTGGACAATATTGGAACACTTATGGATGAGACAGTGTTTCACAATTTCTACTACAACGTGGTCATTCAAATGGTCCTATCACTTTTCTTTTTGAAGGTGCATTTAGGTGAGTGAGAGTCATATTGTAATGGTGCAAGTACCTACTAGCTAGCTGTAGTTATTATGAAAATGTAGCCATAATTTAAATTAACACATTTGTCCTACCAGTAAGACAATTTAACAATATACTTTATACTTTTCCCACCAGTGTCCCACAGTTGCACCACTGTAAGTGGTTACTGATCATTCATTTTAGTGTTCCACAATTGCACCCACTGTAAATGGTACTGATCTAGAATGTCCTATCACCTTAGGCATCACACTAAACTTTAAGCATTAGCATTGTGGTATTTACTTTACATTCCTTGTCCATGTGTGCACATCATGGTGCTGAAAGGATTGATAATGGGTATCGGACCCCCTGAACCCCAAAAATTTCAGACTCTTTCTTGTACGTGTGATACTAGCGCTGTCAGGATAGCAATCTTTTTCAAGTAGTGTACGAAAATCTTTATTAATCTGTATAAGAAAGCTACCTACCAATTTCAGCTTCCTAGGACTTAGGTTTGGGCTGTAGAGCGATGATCATCAGCATGAGTTCTTTGACATTTATATTAATTATTAATACCTTGGTGTAAACACCCTCTTGGGGATGCTTCACACCCTCAAGAGAAGATATAATAAAAATAAACTGAGAGAAATAATAATTATAAAAAAAAATAAATGGAAATGTTCTAATCATTTTTCTTCTACTTTCTAATTAAACAGCTATCTTCTGCCCCCCCCCCCCTAATTTTGACCAGTCAAATTAAAAAATAAAGCAAAATAATAATGATAATAATAATGAAAAATTCAGAATTTCCTAGTCTGATCACTTCTCTGCTTGTAAACTCGTGTGAATCAATTTATTGAATCATGACCGTGACTTGGTAGCATGAATATGATTTTATAATTCCCCAACCTCGTCTGTTCAATCTAACAAGTTCACTAAACCTTAACTCTAGGTGTATATATTTTCAATGTGGTCCGAATTAATCACCAAACAACTAAAATATTCATCACTGTTTGTAGGAAGTAATTTTAAATTGAATGTCTCATGGAAAATGTTTCCATGAACTTGGATTTATGAATACTTATTAGTTGATAGAATGTTTAGTTCCAGGTAATTTAATGTTGAGATTTTGGAGATTTTTTTGTTATTTATTAGAACAGGGGACTTGGAACACTTAAAGTCATGTCAAAACAAAATTGTTATTTGATCTGGGTGGTAATCAAACCATCATCTTAAAGGTTTATGTATGTACTGTACGAAATCCACTGTTTATCCCAGTAGCTGAGTGGTCAAAGTGCCAGTTTGATAATCAAGAGTTCATGGGTTTGAAACCCAGCCCACAGCTTTTATTTGACATATTATGCTCCTCAATTGTGTTCTTGTTTAATCACAAAAACAAAAAGAATATCAATGGCCCACCCTGTATTTTGGAGATAAAGATGCAAACGAGCTTTGTTTCAATTTTATTTATGTCTATATCAAATGGCTTTGTCTACCAATGCCAACATTTTTTTTTAAATATTCAAAATAATGCTTTTTCCAAGATGTCTCCATACCTACATAATCAGGTATTTTTGTTTGGCTTGTCTTTTTATTTAAAATATAAAAGAAACTAGTAAATATGGCTGAACTGGATTGAGTTAATGATTTGGTAATCATTGTCATGTATAACAATATGTATCTTTGTATTTGTCATCTATTATAACATTCATCATCATAGGGTGGCGTCATCGTAAACGATGGTAGCCAGACAGTGGAGTAATGACTCAGAACTTCTACCACTGTCTTTACAAGGAGGCTAATAATTGACAAGGGCCCCCAGAACCGAGCCAATGCTGGTCTACTCCCTGTTTATAGTCCCCCAGCCAGACTATTATAACATTTATAACCGATTTTTTTTTCTTTTATTTTTCTCTCCAGGGCCATACTACAAAATGCTGAACGCCCTCATTCCCATAAGCTTCACTGCCCCTACGGTGCTGGTCATATTCTCCCTGCCCTACTCCATTCAGTCACACCTAGCAGTGTTCTCCGCCCTACTGCCTCTGGGTAAGTTGTGTTTTATAATTAATTATTTCGCCATATTTACACTGCCGATAAGGACTATTAAAGTCCCATTATTCCAGCAGTAGGCCCAAGACATATTATTATGTGGTAAAACCCCGAATGGGAGGATAACTTATCATGTCCCGGCTGGGTTTCGAACCCACGACCTCTGGAACTGTGGATTCACAGAGTCGCCTTTACCACTGAGCTACCGGACAGACTTTTTGTTGTTGTGTTATACAGTTGAGTTCTATTGTGACCAATTGAGTCTCTTAGGCTGGTATGCAGAGACGTTTTTGTTATCCCTATAGGGTTCACTGTAAGGTGGTCCCGAGCTTGCTATACTATAGGGAATACTTCGACCTTGACAATTATTTATCAAAGAAACATCTGAATGCGCATGCGCACAGGCGCTTCAAACAAACGTCTCTGCATAACAAAATCAGCTGAAGGGACAAATGACCCAGGCATCCCTACAGTGAGGACTCTGCATACCACCCTTAGGTTTTAATGGTCGGGATTCTTAGGTGGCTACCGTATCACATTTTAGTGTCAATCTTATTTTTGCCTATAAATCCACCACTGGTCGCTGCTAACATTAAAAGCAGCTACTCATTTTTCCTCACGAGGTATGAGTGGATCTTGGTAATGTGATCTTGCTTTAGTACAAAATACAGTAGAACTTGGTGTGTAAGAGAACTCAAGGGAATTTTTCCTTTAAAGCTAGGTTAGATTTTCCATAAAGAGAGTGGTAAATTGGACCTTGAAATTGTTCTTCTTACATCAATGTTTCTCTCATATCCAGTTTTCATATATTCAAGGTCAACTGTAGTCAATTATTTGACCATTACGGGTTGGGTGGAAGAGATTGCCATAGGCAATAACCCCGCCCTTTAGTTAGGACACATGTTTTTATATATTTTTCTATTACTATTCATTGTTAAAATAATTATTTGTTTTTACATTATGTCCATATTATATCTAGAGTAAAGTGTTATAAATTAATTAATATATGTGTCATCATTGTGCGGAAATTGTTTAACAATTAATTTATACCATTACTAGTTATCAGTTTTAAAGTGAGATAGACTGAAATGTCTCCATCATCTATTAATAAGAAGCAAAATAAAAAATAAATGTATAACTTCAAATAATAATAATAATAATTACGTATTTCCTCACCCCCAGCCCTGATCAACTACGCCCTTGTAACATCTATATTCTCCATCCTGTACACCCTCATGGGCGCATGTCACCAGGCCAAAACCTTCGTCACAAACTTCGGCCTGTCCGCCCTCCTAGAGTATGAGTGGACACGACTCAATGTGCCCAATGTTCTGAGGGCGTTCTGGATACTCAGGATAATGGGTGAGTGGAATTGCTTTTATGCTTACTTTTATTCTTCGGGACGACTAGTGATAGTAAGTTATTTCTTTATATTTTATTTAATGATAAAGTTATTTCTTTAGCCAGCCTCCGTGGCGTAACAGTTGTGACTACTGGCCGTAGTCCAGAGATCCTGAGTTCGATCCCCGGTCTCTCAACTCAATGTTGGACAAAGACAGAGAGAGGTAAACTGCAGATTCTATTCAGTACATCTTGTGAGATATAATCTTACTATGCCAAAATGAAATATTAATGATTATTTGTAGCAAAAAGGACATTTCTAATTCTGGATTTTGACTGCAGCATCGAATTTGACATAATATAGCCTCTCCACATGTAGAAACCGTGAATTTGTAGTCAAGTGGTTAAGGGCTAGCCTGGTATTCTGTCGTATAATATTTAGGCCGGTTGGCTGGCGCTACTTGACGAGCGCTCGCCTCCCGGCGAGCTTGATTATCTTATACTCAAATGTATTTACTATCCCTACACAGAGCAGGCATCACACTGTCCATCATAGGACTATCCCAGGCGGGTAATCCCCGAACCCTCTGCTCTCCTCATAAGCAAGAATCTTCTAGTTACCGGATGTGAGACCATGATAGCCGTGCTGGGTATGACCAGTGTCATCTCCTACATCTGTCACTACATCGGAGCCTTCTTCCAGTGGGTATGTATTAGTGTGAGTATTTCATGGTGTGTATTTCATGTAGGTAATCTTCTTGACATGTAGTGTATTCATTGGGTGGAATTTCAGTGTTATTACTCCATGCGTCGTTCTTCAAGTGGGCTTTATTCCAGTGATATGTATTCAGTGGGCATGTATTCCAGTGGACCTGTATTCCATGGTAGTATTCCAGTGGGTATGTTTCCATGGATCTGTATTCCAGTGGGTTAGTATTCCATGGGTATGTATTCCAGTGGGCATGTATTCCAGTGGGACATGTATTCCAGTGGGTATTGTTCCAGTGGGTTGTATTCAGTGGTGTGTATTCCATGGGATGTATTGGTAGTGGTTCTGGAACTGTATAGACCTCACATGATTCAGTAAAAAAAAAGTTCCAGTAAAAAAGTTACCATATTCCATATTTGTGTTAATCAAATCGTGATATCACAATTGCTCGAGCTCGCTTTATATCGATTAAAAGTGTCATATCAAACATTTATTCATATAGGAGTGAGTATTTTTTAGTGAGAATGTCTGTTTTCAGCCTGTTGAGAATTTAATTTTTCTCATTTTTTAAAACATTTTATACCATAACTTATTTGATAGAAATTTTCCTATTCTAATAGCATTAATATTTTTTAAAACCCTAATTACATCGTTTGGTCTATGATTTTAACAGAGTTGCTTGATGCAAAGCTTCCTTTGCGCGGTATCTTGATAGCTATCCAAGAAAAAGATCATAATTTGTTACATTCTTGTAATCCAAGATTTGTCACTTACCATCAGAGAGAGCAATACGGATCTGTCTACAGATCCTGTTTCATCTAAAATAAAACTACTTTAAAAATAATTACATTTAATAGAGACCCGTTTATAAACTACAGAATTGAAAGGAAAGAGAAGTGTCCAGACGAGACCTTGTGGCCGAAAGAATTTGTAAATGTCGACAGAGTAGATTTTATAATGTCCGTGTTTAAGCCACTTTTAAGTATCATCAGGAGAACACCAATAATTTAAATTATTACATTAAACAATACTTTTTTTATATTTCTTTACACAACAATAAACACATTTGGTACAACTAGTGAACAAAACCTACCATCCAGTAATTCTCATTCCAGTAATTCTCAAACATGTAGTTTCAATTAGAGTCAAAGACAACAATTGACACTCGCTAAAAACTAGAAAGCAAAACCTACCATACAGTTATTGCCTTCAATTAAAAAGAGGCTGCTAGACCGAAAGTAATAGACAGACATGGCTTCAGCACCGAAAGACAGCGGAGAGTACCTCTGTTTCAACCTCAAGGATCTGAACAGCGAGCTGGAAAAGCTGGTGGCGGTGATGACTGATAGCAAAGCAACTCTGTTGAGTGAGCCGTCGAGGATGACTTTCGCCAGCAGCCAATCAGGACACACCCCCACACGAGACCAACTCCCACAAGGAGACCAGCGCCCACAAGGAGACCCGCTCCCATACGGAGACTATCCCCGTAGTGTCTATCTGCCCCAGTCAGGGCTCCCGGCCCACATCCGCGACCTACAAAGGGAAGAACTTCCAAGAAGATTCTCCCAGAGAAAAAAATCACAGGAAAAAAGAGTGCTTGAAGCAGAAAGATTACAGAGAAAAGGATTCCATGTGAGAAAAAAATCCCGGAAAAGGAACCTGGCCCCCCGCGCCGGCAGGGTCGCCCGTCCACAGCCCCACCTCGCCAGTCCTGTGTGGGGCAGCCTCGTGTGGGACAGGGGGCTCCTCGTACCGGCGATCTAGCCAGAGGCAGCTGCAGCTTTCCTGGACCACCCAATGGAAAAAAGTCTCGAAAGCGTGACAGAAAAGAGGGTCGAGAGACCAGAGGTGTTAAACAGAAGAGGCGTTTGTGCCCCGATGAATTTAGTGACGAGGAAGTCTTGAGAGTAGAAGTTGCGAACAACGCTAACAAGAAGCGAGGCGGAAAGAAAAGTGCGAAAGAGAAGCGACGCTACTCGGATGAATCTGACAGCGATTCGATTTGTTCGCGCAGTTCGCCTGCCCGGCGACAGAACAAGATGCCTCAGTGTCGCTCCAGAAGTCATCTGGTGAAGACGCGCGCGCGCCGCAGAGTGACAGCGACTCTACATGTTCCGAACCAGACCGTGTGATGAGCAAGGAACCTAAAACTCAGGCCAGACAAGAGGAAGTGCGTGCTGGCGTGAATAGAAAACAATCGCGGAAGGATTTGTGTAAGAAAGATAATTACAGCGAAAAACAAAGGAAAAATTTAGATTCCTCGAAAGATAGCGGCGGTACCCATAGGCATCCGATGAAAAAACAAAGCAAACATTTGAGATCGGTCACATACAGTTCGGTCTCTGAAGAGGCAGAATATGTGGTAGCAACAGCAGGAGCAGCAGCAGTGTGGGACAGTGACACAACAGAAGAACAATGCAAAAACACTGAGCCACAGAAACAATCGCATAACTTTGCAAAATCTAGAAACGACAGAGTAGATAAAAGTAACAGGATGAGTTCCTCGCTGAGGACTGCGATTGAAAGAAAGCATATCACGTGTGAATGCACACTGAAGAGAAATCAAGGCACCATGCATTGCAACTGTAACATCACACCAACTTCCGTATCTGATTCCGTGGATAACTCTGCACAAGCGCTTCATACTAAGAGAAAGGTTCGGCAGCCATTGAAGGAGAGGCGCCGTCGGCAAGGTGGAAATCAGGGCGATGAGAGGAGACGCGACGACAAGAAGAGAGCAAGCAGCAGCGACATGGAGAGTACGGACAACCAGTGTCGCCTCAATGATGAAAGAAAGTATTTAAAGAAACGCGACGATAGATTACGTGAAGAAAGAAACCGTCAAAGCAGGGACGGGAGTGCACTCAGAGAGTGCGGGCAAGACAATCTCGGTGGAGAGAAACGTCCGAACGATAAAAGACGGAACTATAAGAGTCGGTACTCCAATAAGCTGGATGATAAAGGACGTGATGTTAAAAGGAACAGTTCTTCGATCCAAGAGACCGAATCCTGCGATCATTCGCCAAAAGAGAATAATGGGAAAAACGGTCGAAAACAGCCGACTGCGGACAATAGTCGGTTCATTGAACCGCGCGTTGTGAATTACCACAACCCAAAACAAAAATTCAAGGAGGCCATGATTTGCATCAAGCCGACCAAGTTGATGCCCACAGCCAGTCATTTGCAAGCGATGGTCAACATCACCAAGCGAGGCGCTTGTGAATCCAACAGCTCTGAAGAAAGTCAAGAGGTCACCCGATCAAGAAGAAATCCTCGTGCTTCAGGTCTAAGGTCAAGAAGAGACGAGGAAGGCCAAGAGGATAGAGGCAAAAGAGGTCAGAATTTGAGGTCAAACAAACAAGACTGTAGCAACCGACTGAAGGATCGGGCTTCACCAAGAAGAGAAGGATCTTCAGAACTGGACAGCGAGAGTTGTTCGCTTCTGTGTGACGACTGCAAGCAGGGATCTAACGACGACAGTGACTCGGTGAGCTGTGAGTCAGACATGGAGGTGGCGCTGAGTCAGCTGGACAAACACATCAACAATTACACCTCCGTGAAGAAGGGTGACGTGGACCAAGGGAACAACAGAAGTAGTAATGTGGATTGTGAGAATGACAAGAGTAGCGGGAGACACGCAAAAGCACGGGAGGAAGAGTGTGAGAGGAGCAGGAGGAGAGAAGGGCAGGAGGAAGAGTGTGAGAGGAGCAGAAGGAGAGATGGACGGGAGGAAGAGTCAGAGAGGAGCAGGAGAAGAGAAGGAGGAGGGAGGAGGAAAAGTAAGCAACACGAGAGAAGCAGAAGTAATCTTGAGAAGAGTTTGAACAAAACCAAAATGCTCGCCAGTCAGCTAACAGGGGACTACTGTCTCCGCTCTCCCATTGTTCTGAGCTCCCATGGAATCGCGAAGATTCACAGATATTAATAGTTACGGAAAAATGTGAGATTGTTTTAAATTAAAGGGAAAATTATCTCTTGTTGAAAGCGACTCGGGTTCTGAGGGAATGAGATGCAGCGGAAGATAGAGTGTTAAATAAACTGAAGAGAACACAACATGACTTTGTGTTATTACTTCTAAGACTATCTATTACGTATCAGATAGCTTATCGCCAGTCTTAACACGTATGAGACGGCGTGCCCACCGGTGGGTCAAATTTTTATGTCCTCATTAGACGGCGTGCCACCGGTGGGTCACATTTTATATGTCCTCAGACGGCGTGCCCACCGGTGGGTCACGTTTTTTTTTCAATTTTCCTTGTAACGTGACCCACCGGTGGGCACAGATAATGCTATGATTAATATATTTTTGTACTCACCCGTCCCAGAGGATAGTTTTTAACGGGTGGAATTTTGAAAATCGATTCAGGTCAAAAGATATGGCCTTTTTACTGTAACCTCTTTTTTGTGATTTTGCGAATATAGGTCTTGAGTATTTTTTTACCTATAAAGGTACCAAATTTGGCTGTCAGCGTCAGAATCATCAACACTATCAGCACTAAAATCATCATCTAGATTCCTAAAAACCTCTTCAATTTGATCTTTTTGAATTCTTTTATTATTGTCCGTCATATCTGTAACATAAAACAAACTAACATATGGCAGAAACTCCTCTAAATTTTAAATTTTAGAGGAATTTTATCGTGACCCACTCGTGGAACACGCCGTCCTGGATAGCTAATTTAGTCCGTGGGACGGCGTGCCCACTGGTGGGTCACAAAGAAAAATTGCAAACAATAAACGTTCTGAAACACCAAATAAAAAAATATCGATATATATCGTGTTTTTTACGATAAAAAGAAATCAGTGAAGCAAAAAATTTTTTTTGTAATTTTTGGTACACATACCCAAATTTGAAGCCGTCCCAGCGTACAAAGTATAGAAAATAGGACCCGTCTCATACGTGTTAATCCTACCTCCCATGTTTTTTTACTTTCCTTATCCTATAATAAGGAAAGTATTGTATTCGTCGAAAATTTGACCTACCCAGTTTTTCACATTTCTGGACGAATCATAGCCTCAGGATACCAAAAAAGTTGTTTTCAGCCATTGGTCCGTGCGTCTGTCTGTCTGTCTGTCTGTGAACAGGATATCTCAAGAACAGTAAGAGCTAGAGACTTGAAATTTGGTATGGAAATTAATTTCATACACCAGACGAACCACGAAACTTTTGGTTGCAATCGGCCGCAGAATGCGGCCGCAGGGCCGCAAATATTGGCCGCAAGCGCCGTTTCTCTAAATTGGTTACAGATACAAAAAAAGATGGAGAACAACATTTTCTTATATGAAAAAAATAATAGGGGTCTATTCCCATCATTTTTTTGATATCTTGAACTTTTTGGAACTCGGCCCCAATTTACCGGTATTTTGGGGGGGACCCGCTTGGACTAACTTTTTTATTATTCATCCTAGATGGGGGTTGTGACATATCAAATCCAATGATTTTAAGGTGCTGATTATGAATTTGATGTTTATTTTTAGCTAACTGTTACCTTTGAGTCACCAGTGGCTTTTGGTCCCGTTTCCATTTCTAATATGATAAGGAAAGTCGTGTGATGTTTACACCAGATTTTTTTTTTTTTTTTTTTAAGATGAGTGTTTCACAGTCTTTTTTAGGCTATGAAACATTTTTTCCCAGTATAATAATTATATTTAATCTCGACGCATTTTAATAGGACCACCGTGTGCAACGATCTTTAAATAGGTGTACCATTTTTTTTTTCTTTTCTCAAAACAATCAAGAGTGCTCGGGGAAATTTAAGAAAAAGCTTGGACAGGTACACTATTTGACAGTTGGCATTATAATTTGGCAAGGTGAAAGAGAGGTTCCATTGAGCATTTTCTTGTGTGTCTGGATGAGGAGGGAAGGCATTAACTTCGCCCCGGATTACAAAACAATTGTAATAATAAAAAAAAATAGTAATTAAAAAAAGTAGGTAATATTTTTTTTTCAAGGGCGGTGCTAATGCCAACGGCATTCTCTTCCTTTTTATAGTCCCCCAGCCAGACTGCTGATCTACTCCCTGTTTATAGTCCCCCAGCCAGACAATTGACATTTACGTTAAATAAAATTCATTTAACTTCCCAGATCCTGCAGACGGAGGACCAGGATGACAAGAGCATAGGCACCGTGTCCGCCATCTTGTTCTACATCCTGGCCCTACAGACGGGCCTCACCGAGTTGGAACCAAGCAAATTACACTTGAGAGCAACAAAAGCGAATCAAACTTTTTCCTCCACCAAATCTGCGATATCTTCGAAATTATTATTTCTATCGAGTCGTAAGATATCTCAAAATGCTGTAAATTTTGTTTTCTACAATTTCATAATTTGATTGTTAAAAAAACACCTACCAGAAGCCGTAAAATTCAAATTTTCCTACAGGGTGTCAAAAAAGAAGAAAAACATGACTTTTTTATGTTTAACAAAAGAAGTTATAACATGAGAAATCAACAAGATTCATTCGTAACAATGGTGAATCAGTATTTTGTGTTGTCTCCCCGAGCTCTAATCACAGCATTCATTCGATTTGGCATTGACTGGATCAAAATAACCACAATACCTTGGGGCAACCTCTACCATTCTTTGGTGAGGGTGATCTTGAGCTCTGCTACAGTCTGGGGAGCCGGTATTCTGCCTCAAACACTTCGTTTGAGTCGGTCTCAAAGATCCTCGATCGGGTTGAGGTCGGGACTAAGAGAGGGCTAGTCCAAAGTGTCAATATTCTCCTCATCCAGGAACTCCCGAACACAATTAGCCGCATGTGGGCGAGCATTGTCGTGCATGAGGAAGAACTGGTCGCCCATACTTTGAGCGAGAGGAACCACATGGGTCTGCAGGACTTCGAGAAGCTGGAATTCAACCAAAGAGAGCTTCAAATGGACCCAAACTCTCCAGAGAGCACAGGGAAAGGAGACTCAGATTCGCCATAGAACACGTGGATTGGATACCCCAGCAATGGCGCTCTGTTCTCTTCACTGATGAATGCCGGGTGTGTTTGTTTGGTAATGACAGAAGGAAAAGAGTCTATAAAAGAGCGGGAGAGAGGTATGCTGAGTGATGCATCACAGAAACTGTCAGTTTCGGCGGTGGTTCCTGTATGGTGCGGGGTAGGATTTCAACTGAAAGAAAGACTGAATTGGTTTTCACCACATGCGGTGCGGGAGGTGACCTGAACAGTCAGAGATACATTGATAACATCCTGCAGACCCATGTTGTTCCTCTCGCTCAAAGTATGGGCGACCAGTTCCTCCTCATGCACGACAATGGCCGCCCACATGCGGCTAACTGTATTCGGGAGTTCTTGGCTGAGGAGAATATTGACACTTTGGACTGGCCCTCTCTTAGTCCCGACCTCAACCCGATCGAGGATCTTTGAGACCGACTCAGACGAAGTGTTTGAGGCAGAATACCGGCTCCCCAGACTGTAGCAGAGCTCAAGATCACCCTCACCAAAGAATGGTAGAGGTTGCCCCAAGGTATTGTGGTTATTTTGATCCAGTCAATGCCAAATCGAATGAATGCTGTGATTAGAGCTCGGGGAGACAACACAAAATACTGATTCACCATTGTTACGAATGAATCTTGTTGATTTCTCATGTTATAACTTCTTTTGTTAAACATAAAAAAATCATGTTTTTCTTCTTTTTTGACACCCTGTAGGAAAATTTGAATTTTACGGCTTCTGGTAGGTGTTTTTTTAACAATCAAATTATGAAATAGTAGAAAACAAAATTTACAACATTTTGAGATATCTTATGACTCGATAAAAATAGTAATTTCGAAGATATCGCAGATTTGGTGGAGGAAAAAGTTTGATTCGCCTTTTCTGCTCTCAAGTGTATTAAGCAAATTATAATAGAATGTTATTATTTTAAATTTAAGCAATTGTGTTCAAACAATATTGTATATTATCACAATAAATTTCAATTCAATTCAATACTTCCTGTTTATAGTCCCCCAGCCAGACAGTTGACATTTACGTTAAATAAAATTCCTGTAACTTCCCAGATCCTGCAGACGGAGGACCAGGATGACAAGAGCATAGGCACCGTGTCCGCCATCTTGTTCTACATCCTGGCCCTACAGACGGGCCTCACCGTTAGAATGTTATATTAAATTTAAGCAATTGTGTTCATACAATATTGTATATTATGCCAATAAATTTCAATTCAATTCAATTCAATTCAGTGTCTGTCCCGGTAGCTCAGTGGTAAAGGCGGCACTCTGTGAATCTAGAGATTCCAGGGGTCGCGGGTTCGAAACCCAGCCGGGACAAGACAAGTTATTCTCCCATTTGGGATTTTTACCACATAATAATGCGTCTTGGGCTTACTGCTGGAATAATGGGACTTAATAGTCCTAATCGGGCAGTATAAATAAGGCGATATTATTATTATTATTCAATGTAACTTCCCAGATCCTGCAGACGGAGGACCAGGATGACAAGAGCATAGGCACCGTGTCCGCCATCTTGTTCTACATCCTGGCCCTACAGACGGGCCTCTTCCCTGTTTATAGTCTTGTCATCCTACTCCCTGTTTATAGTCTTGTCATCCTACTCCCTGTTTATAGTCTTGTCATCCTACTCCCTGTTTATAGTCCCCCCTGTTTATAGTCTTGTCATCCTACTCCCTGTTTATAGTCCCCCCTGTTTATAGTCTTGTCATCCTACTCCCTGTTTATAGTCCCCCCTGTTTATAGTCTTGTCATCCTACTCCCTGTTTATAGTCCCCCCTGTTTATAGTCTTGTCATCCTACTCCCTGTTTATAGTCCCCCCTGTTTATAGTCTTGTCATCCTACTCCCTGTTTATAGTCCCCCCTGTTTATAGTCTTGTCATCCTACTCCCTGTTTATAGTCCCCCCTGTTTATAGTCTTGTCATCCTACTCCCTGTTTATAGTCCCCCCTGTTTATAGTCTTGTCATCCTACTCCCTGTTTATAGTCCCCCCTGTTTATAGTCTTGTCATCCTACTCCCTGTTTATAGTCCCCCCTGTTTATAGTCTTGTCATCCTACTCCCTGTTTATAGTCCCCCCTGTTTATAGTCTTGTCATCCTACTCCCTGTTTATAGTCCCCCCTGTTTATAGTCTTGTCATCCTACTCCCTGTTTATAGTCCCCCCTGTTTATAGTCTTGTCATCCTACTCCCTGTTTATAGTCCCCCCTGTTTATAGTCTTGTCATCCTACTCCCTGTTTATAGTCCCCCCTGTTTATAGTCTTGTCATCCTACTCCCTGTTTATAGTCCCCCCTGTTTATAGTCTTGTCATCCTACTCCCTGTTTATAGTCCCCCCTGTTTATAGTCTTGTCATCCTACTCCCTGTTTATAGTCCCCCAGCCAGACAGTTGACATTTACGTTAAATAAAATTCATGTAACTTCCCAGATCCTGCAGACGGAGGACCAGGATGACAAGAGCATAGGCACCGTGTCCGCCATCTTGTTCTACATCCTGGCCCTACAGACGGGCCTCACCGAGTTGGAACCCGAGGACAGGTTCGTCCGGCTGTGTCGCAACTTCTGCCTATTGTTCACCGCGCTGCTCCACTTCATTCACAACATCGTCAACCCGCTGCTCATGAGTCTGAGCGCGTCGCACAATCCCGCTCTGCACAGGTGAGTCGGTCGGAGTGACTTTTTTTTACTTTCGTTTGTAAATAAATATTTCTTTGTTCTTTTGTAAATAAACAATTTAGTACCTTAAGTTGGTATGTGTGGTGTGTATGACCATAGATGTTGACATGCACCACTATAATCTAATAAAAGATAGATAGAAGTTGGTGTGTAGAAATAAATGAAGCATTTTAGATACAAAGAAAATGTAAATATCATAGATTAGGAAACAAAATATATACAGGGTGTCCCACCAAACTTGGACACCTCAAATTACTCGGCCCCTGAAAGAGTTTTTGAAAAATAAAAAAATCTAGGGTACATGTGCTAATTATGCGGTTTCAGTTATGAATTTTTTTTTATACAGGGTGGTTCAAAAGTCAGAAATTAAGGTGTCAACTTTCGATTTTTAAATGGATCGACCTGAATTTTATTTGATAATTTTACTTCTAAATGATTCTTGAGTACTTTTTTAAACAAAAATATTACATACAGGGTGGTTTTTTTTCGACCAATTTTTTTTCTAAATCTTGAATAACTCAAGTTCGGTTAATTTTTTCGATAACAAGAATAGAGAGTGTTTGTGTAATGAATACACGCACTTTCAATTGGCATCAAAAATTTTTATACAGGGTGGTTCACAAGTGAAATAATGACTTGATTTTTTTTAAAACCGAGTTTTTTTAATTTTTTATTTAGGATTAATAATTTTCGTCTAATTTTACACATTTTTCGTTAGTCATATCGAAAAACAAAACTAAAGTGTTGTACAGGGTGAGACATAATTTTTTTGTAACACCCTGTATATGGGCAGTCAAAGAGACGCCAAAATAAATATTAAGACTAAATATGCAAGAAAAACTTTGATTTTTAATTAAACTAAAAAGTTATGGTGTTTTAACTAATATTGTCACATGGACCACCCTGTAGATATTTTCTTAAACCATCATATGGGTAGTCGAAACTGTCTAAAATTCAACGAGGAGTCCAAATCTGAAAGAAAAAAAATGAATTCAAAAAGCCATGCTCAATTTTGTGTCTACACCTACCTACTTTTTATTTCAAGTTTTAAAATCATTCAGTGTGGACACCAAATTGAAAATGGCTTCAAATTCGTGTTTTGTACTTGTTTTTCCCACATGATTCGAAGTGTTTGTTGAATTTTATACAACTTAGAGTACCTACATGATAGTTTAAGAAAATATCTACAGGGTGGTCCATGCGACAATATTAGTTAAAACACCATAACTTTTTAGTTTAATTAAAAATCAAAGTTTTTCTTGCATATTTAGTCTTTATATTTATTTTTGCGTCTCTTTGACTGCCCATATACAGGGTGTTACAAAAAAATTATGTCTCACCCTGTACAACACTTTAGTTTTGTTTTTCGATATGACTAACGAAAAATGTGTAAAATTAGACGAAAATTATTAATCCTAAATAAAAAATTAAAAAAACTCGGTTTTAAAAAAAATCAAGTCATTATTTCACTTGTGAACCACCCTGTATAAAATTTTTTGATGCCAATTGAAAGTGCGTGTATTCATTACACAAACACTCTCTATTCTTGTTATCGAAAAAATTAACCGAACTTGAGTTATTCAAGATTTAGAAAAAAAATTGGTCGAAAAAAAACCACCCTGTATGTAATATTTTTGTTTAAAAAAGTACTCAAGAATCATTTAGAAGTAAAATTATCAAATAAAATTCAGGTCGATCCATTTAAAAATCGAAAGTTGACACCTCAATTTCTGACTTTTGCACCACCCTGTATAAAAAAAATTTCATAACTGAAACCGCATAATTAGCACATGTACCCTAGATTTTTTTATTTTTCAAAAACTCTTTCAGGGGCCGAGTAATTTGAGGTGTCCAAGTTTGGTGGGACACCCTGTATATATTAATTAAAAAAAAGAAATAATGTAAAAAGTAATCACAATTTTATTGGAAATAAAAACAATAAAAATAAATGTCAATAAAAATAAAAGTAATAAAATACATTAAATGTCAAAAGTAAAAAAAAGACGTATAATAACTAAGTAGAATAAGTAGAATTTTCTCTTTACAAAAAAAAAAAAAAAAAAAAAAAAAAAAAAAAAAAAAAAAAAACAGAAAAATTTACTCAAGTCAGAGGAACTCAAAAGAACCTGAAGAATTTAGATTAGCTCATCATTATTTTACCTGAGAGGTATATCCCACAAAAAACTACCGTTGAAAAAAGGGCCAAGTTCCAAAACTCCTATCCAAAAAGTTTTAGCCAATGAATGCAGTGATATCTTGTTTGCGGCCAAGTTATCTTGGTACTAAACCATTTCTATTTATTAAAACCCGTTTTCTGAGTTTCTCATTTTGTATGTTTTTTACGGCAAACTATTCTCTAACTTGGCCAGTTTTACTCCTTGTGGTGGTTATATTGGCATTTTGTGTACATATTTTCCTAATATTCCATACAACCGATGGCATATTTTACCTGAAAGGGATTTTTGTTTTACGATTGTTAGTTTTTTTTTTTTTTGACGATTACAATTTTTATATTATTATACTTGTGTTAATCTCTTTCGCGATGTTACAATTACTCAAACTCATGTTTCAATATGTTTTTTCCAGGCATGTGCGAGCTCTATGCGTCTGTTCATTCCTGATAGCCTATCCCACCATCCTGCTAGTCTACCTGTGGACACACCTACAGCTATCCACCTGGCTACTAGCTGTGTCTGCCTTCTCCACAGAGGTCATAGTCAAGGTAAGACCTTGTTTATTATCCCACCATCCTGATAGTCTACCTCTGTCCACCTGGCTACTAGCTGTGTCTGCCTTCTCCACGGACGTCATAGTCAAGGTCACACCTTTTTAAAAAATTCTACTCCTCTATATAAGTCTTCCAGACAAAGTATTGATGAAACGGTAGGATAACCTGTCCTGTTTCAGCTAGGACATGATAACACAAATAACTGTTCTCTGATTCTAATCTAGTGTTCTCCATTCTAATCTAGTGTTCTCTATTCTAAAATAGTGTTATCTAATTCTAGTCTAATGTTCTCTATTCTATTCTAGTGTTCTCTATTCTACTGCAGTGTTCTCTATTCTATTCTAATATTCTCGTTTCTATTCCAGGTGACTGTAAGCCTGATGATCTACTCTCTGTTTCTATTCCAGATGACTGTAAGCCTGATGATCTACTCTCTGTTTCTATTCCAGGTGACTGTAAGCCTGATGATCTACTCTCTGTTTCTATTCCAGGTGACTGTAAGCCTGATGATCTACTCTCTGTTTCTATTCCAGGTAACTGTAAGCCTGATGATCTACTCTCTGTTTCTATTCCAGGTGACTGTAAGCCTGATGATCTACTCTCTGTTTCTATTCCAGGTGACTGTAAGCCTGATGATCTACTCTCTGTTTCTATTCCAGGTGACTGTAAGCCTGATGATCTACTCTCTGTTTCTATTCCAGGTGACTGTAAGCCTGATGATCTACTCTCTGTTTCTATTCCAGGTGACTGTAAGCCTGATGATCTACTCTCTGTTTCTATTCCAGGTGACTGTAAGCCTGATGATCTACTCTCTGTTTCTATTCCAGGTGACTGTAAGCCTGATGATCTACTCTCTGTTTCTCATCGACGCCTGGCGTCTCACATTCTGGGAGAAGCTGGATGACTATGTCTACTACATCCGAGCCTTTGGCAACACTGTAAGTAACTATTTGCTTTGGCAACACGGTAACTAACTATTTGCTTTGGCAACACGGTAAGTGACTATCTGCTTTGGCAACACGGTAAGTAACTATTTGCTTTGGCAACACGGTAAGTAACTATTTGCTTTGGCAACACGGTAAGTAACTATTTGCTTTGGCAACACGGTAAGTAACTACTTGCTTTGGCAACACGGTAAGTAACTATTTGCTTTGGCAACACGGCAACACAGTGGACTATCTGCTGTCACAGACTCACTGCCTCGCTGGAAGACGTTAAGCGGATACACTACCAGCTTTGTGAGGCGAAATAAACGATAGAACACGGTTGCGCTAGAGGACTACAAACTACAACGGAGAACAGACTAGCCAACCCTAACAAGCCAGGCTAGCTTGGATTTCCCAAGGGTTTAATGGCTCAAAAAGAAAAAGCTAAAGTTCTCACCATGGTTGATCACACATAGAAATACATAGGTGGAAATATAATAAGTGGTTCAGAACGATACAACTTTTCCATTTAAGTTGGCTGGAGACCATCGGAACATAAAATAAATATCTATAGTAAAAAAGTACCTAATGAAGAATTCTTTTTATGTCTGCGTTTATGGGAAAAGACAATAGTCTTTTCCCAGACTGTGGCCGAGTGAGTTAACGCGCTAGGAATTGGACGCACGGTGACCTGGGTTCGATCCCCAGCGAGGCAGGATTTTTTCTGCTCCGTACTTGGGTGGTCAGGGTCCACTCATACCTCGTGAGAAAAAATGAGTAGCTGCTGTAATGTTAGCAGCAACCAGTGGCGAAATTATTGGTAAAAATAAGATTTTTGGGATATTAAAGATATGGAAAAGACCTATAATTATGCGCTACAAACTTAAATTGTGATATTTTTAAAAAAACAAACTAAAATTCTTAGTTTCTGTTTATTGTTACTCTTTGTCATTATTTTATGTTTCTTTGTACTCTAACTAGCATTAAGTTAAACCTACTATGTATATATTATACCCATTGATTTTGTAATTGTCCAACAAGACGTTTAATCAATTATTAAAAAAATAAATAAAAAAATAACATAAAGAAACACATTATATTATGGGAAAATACTAAAAAAAGGCTGCCCACACGTGAGATTAATTTGGTGTCCTAAATCGAGCAGTATTCGAATCTTTTATTTGACTTGAATTCCAGATTGAGTTCTGTTTCGGCATCTTCCTCTTCTTCAACGGAGCCTGGATTCTGCTGTTCGAGTCTGGAGGGGGAGTGAGAGCCGCCATGATGTGTATCCACGCCTACTTCAATATCTGGTAAGTAAATAAGCTTTTTTTAAATTTCACAATTAATAATACTCTTTTGTGGAAGGTTAATGGCGAGGTTAATGCCCCAAAGCATTTTCTACCACTTAACCCTCAGAGTGTTATTACTATGTGCTCACAAACTCAAATAAATGAGGAAAAATCCATGCATTGGATGGGATTCGAACCAACGGATCCCGACGCTCCCTGGATTACCAGACTAGCGCGTTAACCACTTGACAACCAACGCAACCCATGTTTAAATTAAACATGGGGGTATACGTTATACGAGTATACTCCCTTTATTTTAAAGATGATTTAAAAAAAGGCTGTGAAAAACTCATCTATAAAATAATATGCATAGCATAAAAAATATGGTAATAATAATAACACTCTTTAGTTGAAGGTAACCATCAAGCGAAATTAATGCTCAAAGCATTTTCTACCACCTAACCCTCAGAGTCTTATTCTTATTAAACATACATCAAAAAAAAAATTCAGTAGCCATGAAACAGGAGCTACTATAGACGCTTGTGTTCTGTGTTGTAGCCTGCTCATCCCGTAGTATCCCATTCCTCTGATGGGTGAGAAGTGACATATTACTTCCCATTTAGGTGCTGGGTCAACACGAGCGCACCGGAAGCTTACAAACAACTGTAACCAAATTTTGAATTCAAATTTTTGTCGGCGCAGGGGTTCGAACCCGGGACCTTCCGCATGGCGAGCGAGTGCTTAACCACTGAGCTATTCGTGCGCTCTGTATAACATAATTATTTCATTATATTCCACCACCTTGTCAGGTGGTTCCTTAAACTAAAGAGTATTATTATTATATACAATTATTTCACTATTTTCCACCACCTTGTCAGGCGGTTCCTTAAACTAAAGAGTATTATTATTATTATATAAAATTATTTCATTATATTCCACCACCACGTCAGCTGGTTCCTTAAACTAAAGAGTATTATTATTATTATATAAAATTATTTCATTATATTCCACCACCACGTCAGCTGGTTCCTTAAACTAAAGAGTATTATCTATATTTATAAAAGATAGTTTAACTCACTGACTGACTCACTCACTCAGTGATTCATCACTGTTTCTCCGAACTGGTAAGTCTTCGGAAGCTGAAATTTGGTAGGTAGCTTTGTCTTATAGTCTAGATGTGCAGCAATAAGACGGGATTTTTCGAAATTACCACTACAACACCTGCCATTGGCGAAAAAGGATTTTTTGCTTTCACGGCCATGCCTCGGCCCGCAAATTTTATGTAATAACAGCCCGCTAGTTATTACATAAAATTATTTCATTATATTCCACCCCCCCGCCAGGTGCGAGGCTAAGAACGGCTGGGTGGTGTTCATGAAGCGCAAGACCGCGGTGGAGAAGATAGACTCGTTGCCCGAGGCGTCGCAGGCGCAGCTGCGGCAATTTGATGACGTCTGCGCCATCTGCTACCAGGACATGTCTGCGGCCAAGATCACGCGGTGCAACCACTACTTCCACGGCGTGTGTCTGCGCAAGTGGCTCTACGTTCAGGTATGTCTGCGCAAGTGGCTCTATGTTCAGGTATTTTTCTTCCTCTATTTTTTATGTAACTTTATTCAACAATATTTAGATCAATCTTTATTTACAATTTTTTATATACAGGTACAGTCAAAAGGTATAATTAATTAAATATAAACAAAGTTTGATCAAGGGTGGTGATAATGCCTTTGGCATTCTCTTCATTTTTTCTCTCTTTTATCTTTTTTTTTATCAAGGGTGGTGCGGAAGAGAATGCCGTTGGCATTACCACCGCCCTTGATCAAGTTTTGTTTTCTTAATTTTAATATCTATGTATGTATAGATATTAAAATATTAGAATATTCTATGTCATTATTTTGTAAATAAAACTTGATCCAACTTGTTTAATAATAATAATAATAATAAGTATGTCTGCGCAAGTGGCTCTATGTTCAGGTATGTCTGCGCAAGTGGCTCTATAGAAGATAAAAAGAAATTTGTGTTATTATGTCACAAATTTTAGTACGTAGCATCGACATTACGAGAACTAAATGTTAATACATCATATCTCCAACCAACCATCATATTCCAATATTAATCTCATAATGCCGACACTAGTCGTTGTCCACTCTACAACTATCCCAATTGTCCTCACGAGATGACCTCGACATCCAAAGTACAGAGCGAAATAAATTCCGACCCCGCCGGGACTTGAACCCGGGTCACCAAAGTGACTACTCTATGTCCCGGTATGTTTGCGCACTGCGCCCATGCTACACTCTAGTAGTGTAATGTCTCTATGCTACACTCTAGTAGTGTAATATCTCTATGCTTCACTCTTGTACCTCAGCAGCCTGATTGATAAGGCGGCAAACTTGTAACCTGGAGGATATCGCTTAATTGAGTCCCAAGTTCTGTAAAAAATTAGTAGTGTGAATTACTCAAAAACGTGACATCACGTCTACATCCCATGCTTCACTCAGTGTTGCTATAGTAATCCAAAGTTTGCGGGTTCGAAACGAAACCCACGATGACAAGTCTGTTATCCTCCTACTTAAGATTTTCACCACAAAATAATACGTTTGGGCAAACTGCTGGTATAATATGACTCATTGTTGTTGTTGTTGTAGCCAGCTTGGCTACAACTGGAGGGGTGAGTGATGGTCTCTTAAGCCAACTTTATTTCAAATTTGGACTTAGACTTTTCTTTATAAGCCATTAAACCCTTAGGAAACTGCAAACTAGCCTGGCTTGTAAAGGTTGGGTAGTCTGTTCTCTGTTGTTAGTCCTCTAGCGAGACACTGGTCTTCTCCCTGTTTAACGTCTCCCAGCCAGACAATATGACTCATTAGTATTAGTCAGGTAGTATAAATAGTATTTTTATTATAATTATTGATAAATAGATTTTTTTACAATTCTCCCCTTAACCCTTTTCCGCCCTCAGGACCGCTGTCCCCTGTGCCACGAGATCCTGTACAAGTTCAAGTCCAAGTCCAAGCGGGACAAGTCTTCACCCGGGGGGCGTGGTCTACCGAGCCTAGGCGGGGACAACAACGGGTTAATCATGTACATGGAGAGGGAAGAGGAGAATGAGGCGGAGGAAGGAGGGAGCGCTGAGCTGGTGCCAGCGTCGACTGAAGAGAGCTCCGGTGCT
>CM044964.1:19315724-19502175 GCA_024516035.1 Bactericera cockerelli | reverse complement strand
TCATAGTGTCAATTTTAATTTTAAGAAATGTGTTCAACTACCTTAGAAACCACAAGAACGGTTTCCAATCCACGTACTCAACAAGCTGCTCCGATAGTATAATGAGAACTAGTTCAATGAATTCAATGTATTCATCTTGCCGTCTTCCCTGGCTTTTACCTTAACCTTCGTTATTACCTGTCATTTACTGATTTTTCAACTGAAATTCTCTCGTTTGCCTTTACCAAATAAGCAGACAGTGTCGGTGAAACTCGTCACCAACGTCGGAACTTTTGTAGATTATTTGATTAAATAATATACGTCATTATATGTTTGTATGATATAATTAATTAAATTCTTATTGAAGTCCAGATAAAACAAGCTCGTGCCAATTTTTCTTTGTTCCTTCTTTGTTCCCAGCTGTCTCTCTTGATCTTTCACACTTAGATAATATTATAATTAAACTTAAATACTATCATCGTATAGTATACATGCTTTTACATTTAACATGTTTATCTCTAGGTATGGCACACTTCAACAAACTCACACCTCTAGCCAACAAGTCCATATGTCTGCCAGCACTCTTAAAGCTCTAACATTGTTGTTGGACAAGAGATTTACAAGAATGGGTTTCTGTAAAGTCTCCTGCATCAAGTGTTTGCATGTCTCTGAAGCACTCACTACGAGGATAGGAGTTATGTAGCGACTTCCATCTTCTATGTCTGAGTCCATGTATTGGTAACTTGGATCGATAAATTGCAGTTCCAGGTACATGATTATTGATTGAGACCTTGTACCCCAGTGCCCTTAGCAAGTATATGGAGATTTCTGTGTTTCTGTGCTCCCCCTTATCTTTCTCGATCATTTTGTATCTTATAACTAGCTGCACTGTGTGTTCTTGTATTGGAACTTGTATGTTCTAACAAACTTGCATCTGCAGATACATAGACTATTATGTACTTTATGTATTAGGCAAAGTTTTCATTTTCTTCCATTATATTATCATAATGTTTTCTGTTGAAATAGATATCCATGTTCCTAAGAGTTGTATAGGTTGTTTTATGTAAACTTAAATTGAGATAGTTATTTACGTGTTAATAGGTAAAGTTTGTTTTTTGTTTCATGATTGGCATAAGCATGTTTATTTTACCTAGGATATAATTATTATTTATGCAATTCAAATTTTCATGGAGGGATAGGTTTACCTATATATTTGTGTATATTGTTGTTATATTCTTGGTAATTTCTGTGTTCTCATAGATTGTTTAGTTTATCTAGGGCATTAAAACACATAGAATAAATACTATACATAATTATAAGTACGAGTACTTAATATTTCTACGGCGAGATATACTCGTTCATTAAAGCATTAGCTTGGTACTTTATTCGAACAAAAGATTTAGGTACTAAGTATTTAATGTATTTGCATTCTCACTTTGTTTGCTCCATTCTTCTAGAGGTGGTTTCCCATACTTGTACATTATCCATTATTATCTTGGTACTTTTTCCACTATTGGTATTATCTTGTACTTCCTCGCTGAGGTCCTCTGGTTTCTGGTTCTCCTTGACTTTTGCCTCGTGGTTCTAATGTATGTCCGAGGGATCAAAGGGTAACAGATCGTGTGGAGACGGTAGAGTTTGGTTACTGGACCGGTGTTTTCAGAATGCTCGTAGATAACTGGTTGAGTTGCGGATGTGCTGTTATCACAGGAATAATAATAATAATAATCCGCAGAAGGGACGTATAATTACGGGTCAAGCCTTTATACATAGTTACAATTAATAGACAAGTGAAAAACAGTAAAATAAAAGCTAACAAGAAATGGCAGGATGAATCGGTATTTTTATTTTTATCCATCAGTTTTCTGAACTGGTTGTTTATAAAAGGGGATAGAATGATGAAAATTTCTATTTTTTAAGAAGTCTCTGTAACATACATACATGTATAAATCATCAATGAATATCTGAAATTAATTTTTACATTACATTTTTACTTAGTGTAAAACCTAGAATGTTATCATGACTATTTTTTTTCGAATTTCAGAAATATCAACACTATTTGATCTAATCCCTCTGTGATGTCACATTTAAGTCAATTTAAAAAATGGCTAGTTTACCTAAGAGTTACAATAAATTTTCTTCACCTATTGTGAGTAGTATTCCCTTGGCATGAAAATGATTAAGTATCATTGTTTATGTTTATACTGATTTATTCTATCGATCAGAAAAATAAAAGTTATACTTCTTACCCCACTAGGTCTTCTTCTTCTCCTTTTTCTTCATAATCCTCTTCTTCTTCTTCTGCTTAAGAGTAGGTTATTCCAACATATTTTTTTCTCATCGCTTTGAAATGTCAGATGGTCTATTATCTCAAGAATAATGGATTTCGTTCTTAATGTGATTTGTTTTTATTTGGCAAGTCAAAATTACCGAAAAAATCTGGATCAAGGACTTGAATTACCTCGTATTGTTTCAAGCTAATTTGATTTTAATTCTTTTCCTCTAATACAAACGGGACCAGAGATATTCTCCAAATTGTGAGAGTTGGAACCATCATTTTTGTTTTTTCTGGGATGGCGAAGTTGTTGGTGCATAATAGTTCTTGTTCTTGCTGAATTTTTAGCAAAAAACTGACATTCTGTAAATTCGAACTAATTGCTGTGCGATTTTGTTTCGACTGTTTTTCGTGATTGAGGGAATTTATAAAATTGGTTTGTTATCCATGGATTTGGACTGTCTGGTTGATAAACGTCCTATCATTCTCCTTAGTGAGGTCTATCTTTTCGTGGAGTATTTTGTACATGTCTACTATCAACTGTCAAAATTATGGTTCCTCTTCAGAACCACTGAATTTATTAGCTTTGACATGGAATCTAGCAATACCTAACTAGAAATACTCAGACGGACAATACTAAACTTAGGAAGCTATACCGACCTCCGTAGCTTGATCGATAAGACTTGTGACCTGGAGGTCGGTGGTTCAAGTCCCGGTTTCAGCGTAGATTTAGTAAAGTGAGTTTAAGTAGTTGTGATATCACGAAAGTGATTAACACAAATATTAAAAATAAAATAAAAAAATATATACTTAGGAAACTGAAATTTATAAGAACAAGAAGAAACGCGCCATATATGGACAAACTAACCTTTTTGCAACACTTTGTAACAAAGTGCAAAGTTTGACAATTTTAAAATTCCTGCATAATATCATGCCTGGATTACTCGAAATAATTGGTATCACCGGCCCCATTTATCAACTGGGACGCAATTTAGCATAGTCAGTGGGACGTATGCCATATCCTGGACAGAGTGGACGGTTTCCATATCGGTAAATTTCTGGTGACTGCTCTGGTCACTGTACAAAATAACTTGGTTAATTCTTCATACCCACGAAATTTTTTCATCATCATTATCATGGATAATAATAGACATCAGCACCAGTATTAGCACGATCGCCAACTTTCTGTATGATTCTTGTTTCAAGTTATAAACGCATTTTTATTGAACTTATAAAAACGCAACTCCATGGGAAGCTTTAGTGATTAAAATTAGGTTTCAATAAATAAAAAATATGATAATTAAGATTTTAAAATCAAAGTTTATAACTTTGTGCTGTTTCTTAATTATCATAATTCTGTACTTAAGGAAGGTCATACCTGTTTGTCCTGAACCACGGGTGCACCATACGGTGTCGACTTTTAGTCTAACTCGAAATCCGTCTTGTTTGAGGATCTCTTAATCAGTCTGCCATCTTTTAGATTCATATATTCAGTTCCTTTTGAATGCCGATATATTATATTGCCGTAATCAAAAAAGAAAAGAAAAAGAAAGAACTGACATTTACTTTTAAGATTCAAAATTTAAAGATGTTCGATTATTTATTTACTATTTTTCTAATTTAAATAAATCTAAATTATGTCTTCTTGTTCAGTCTGCTGTTTAACTTAGTTACAAGTTCGAAGCAATAATTATATTGAAAATAATTTATACTCCCCAATTAGGACTAACGAGTCAAATTATTTCAGCACAAATCTAAAGACGTATTATCATGAGGTCAAATTCCCAAAAGGAGCTAGGATAACGTGTTATATCCCGGCTGGGTTTGTTATTAGTGTTATTACTTATTTATTTTCTGTTTTCCTTTTTTTTTTTTTTTTTTTCTTCTAATTTCAGTCATATTCATAATTTATCTGTGAATAATTCATTTATATTATAATAACTCATTTATTTTCTGTTTTTTCTTTTGATTCCAGACATACTCATATCTGTGCAGACATACATCACAGTCTTCATCATGCTCCATTCAACATTTCTAATCTCTTCTGAGGTTTCCTGAAGGTAAAGACTTCATTTTAAGTGCACAACTTACCTATAAACCAGCGTCGATGGCGCGTTGAATGCACCGGTTCTCGTAGGATCACCGACGTTAAGCAACGTTCAGCGAGGTGAAGACTTCGTGATCCTAGCATCCCGGCCCAACCCATGCTGGGTGATGCTAATGTGGGTTGCAGTTTTGTGAGTTTCCTGCGGATGGAGGGTAGCACCCCCGTCGTGATATATGACCATGTAGTTGAAAGGGATGTTTTACCCAAAAAAAAACTTACCTCTTGTTTTTTCATTTTAAGCGCTTTAACCTTGTCGACAGACTGGTCGTTCGCGTGGATACCCTAATTTGAAATCATGTTGTAGAGTTTAAGAGCTCTCAGGTATTGGAGCATAGAATCAATGCTCTCGGTACTGTCTGGTAGTGCCGGGGAGCAGGAGAGAGGCGCGGATGTTGGTGTGTAAGACACAGGATAGTATGTGGAGTACCGTTAATGTTTGGCCACATTGACAGGAGGTGGTGGAGATCTTTTGAATAGAAAACTTTGTGTTTGTAATAATACAGTCGATATGAAGAAGTTGTAATAATTATGTAGAATGAGAATTGGACAAAAACTTATCTTTTCAGTAGCTAGTTTATTGAGAAAGTTGCTCCTGGTACTGAAGGTTGCGGGTTCGAATAGTTTATTAAGCAGCTAGGGTGAATTTTTCCGCAGAATTTTCTAATGGAAAAACAGAGCAGTTGCGAGACGCTTCGCAACGTTGCGAGACAAAATGTCGCAATCCGTGGAATCCCAGCTTTGGTTTCCTCAATTTTTACTTGACCCCGGCAGTACAGAATCTGCCGTCCTGATCTGGTCCTCTGGTTATTCTGCCCTAGCTCTGGATCAAGTTTGATTTACTGTCCTCTATCACGGAATAGAATATAAACACTGCATGTAGATCAGGTGCCTTATGTGTCTAGCATAGTCGTATTAGTTATTCCAGGAGGACCCTTCGCGTCTAACCTTTCTTATTAAAGTGGTTCACACGCTAGTCTGGTAAAAAAAAGTTATCATATTTGGTTTAATCACTTTCGTGATATCACAACTACTCAAACTCGCTTTACTAAATCTACGCTGAAACCCGGACTTGAACCACCGACCTCCAGGTTACAAGTCCGCCGCCTTATCGATCAAGTTACTGAGGTCGGTTAGTCTGGTAATCCAGGTAGCGTAGGGATCCGTTGGTTCGAATTCCACCCAATGCATGTTTTTTTCCTCATTAATTTGAGGTTTGGACCACATAATAATAAGACTCTGAGGGTTGGGTGGTAGAAATTGCTTTGAGCATTAACCTCGCCTGGTTACCTTCCACTAAAGAGTGTTATTATTATTCTTTATTATTTTAACGTGGTTTTCAACTGCATGGTCATATCACGACGGGGGTTTTACCCTCTATTCATCCAAGTCTTAACCTCCCTGGACGTTGCTTAACTAGTGGATTCAACGTGCCATTGACGCAGGTTTCTTAATTTTTCTTTTGCACAGTGTTGCCAGTTATTTCATATCGTTTTCTGTTCAATGTTCCACTCTACGAGACAAAACAGCTACGGAAAATTTGACAAATGCCGCGTAGAATCCAACATTAAAAAAAAATACATATTATATACATATTACATTCAAGAAATACTCTATAAAATTCTCGAATTATCTACTCTAATCGCTGTCCTCATATCAGTACGTTAAACCAAAATCATCAGATATGGTAGGTAGGAGCCCAACATTGGATCAGGGAGTCCATAGAATCCTTCCACCACCTTGATATAAGTATATAAAATCTAAATACCTCTCTTTCATTATGGGATTTTTTCTCATTTATTTAAATGGTACAAATATTTTATCCATGGGCTTAACAGCAAACATAGATAAATTTCAGGTTGAGGTTGGAGGAGGAGGAGGAGTGAATCTTCAGAAGCTTAGGACTTTCCTCACAATTCTGCAAGTTTCAAGGAGGACATTCTTCTGAATCTTCATTATTATTATTATTATTATTATAGAATGGTTGGATTTCCCCAAGGGAAGCACCAATTATGACACTGACTTCTATTTAGATCTATACCTCTCTCACTGACACAGAAATATTATACCTACCTTTTAAAATGAGTTGGGAAAAGTAAACATTTACTTTTATTTATTTTTACTTTAAGTAATCCAAAGTTCATTTCTCTTCTTGGTCGCAGAGAGCGAAAGGTCCTGTTTATATGGCCATTTTATTATAGCTGATCCTCTGCCAAGAAGCATGATGAGACCTTTGTGTCTTATTGTCACTAGGAAATGCCATAGCCGGCCAAGTTGATATTGTTACTATCAATATTTTATTGTTGTTGTTGTTATCAATGTGTTGTTGTTATGAGTGGCCAAGTCTTCACGAGACCGGACTGAGCTCCGACATCCAATGAATAAGAAGAAAAAAATTGATCTTGCAGTAATCGAACCTCGGTGGTGCCAAATTTAGACCCGAAACCATATACGGCAATGCCCCATTGTGTAGAGTAGGGTTAGGAAAAATAAATATAAGGTGATGAACATGCCATAAAAATGACAGCTTAAAAATTGATTTTTTTGTTTAAATAAAAATAAAAAATTTTGTACTTTTATTTCATACAAGCAAGCTTATTTTATTTATTTTATTTAGAAACACTTTATTAGTAGAACATACAGACAAATTCAGACAAATAATGGGAAAAAGTAAATATAAAAATGACAATAATAATAATATAACACAAGAAAAAAATAAATAAAATATATACATATGTCCTAACTAAAGGGCGGGGTTATTGCCTATGGCAATAACATGAGGCATGGCCGTTGTTAAATTTGAGTATAACTCGAGATCGAGAATGGATAGACCTTTTTAAAGATACTTTCATTCGGTGCAATCGTTTTGGAGATACATTGATTATAATCAACAGATCTCTAAAACGGCCATAAATTTCACTAGTAATAACAGGGTGTCTACTGGTCAGGGAAATCCTGGAAAACCTGGAATTGTCAGGGAATTTTTCGAGACCGAAAAAGTCAGGGAAAAGTCAGGGAATTTTGTGAAAAAACACCATAAGTCAGGGAATTTTGTGAAAAAACACCAAAAGTCAGGGAATTTTTGTCATAATACAATTTTTTCATGAAAATGATAAAAAAAAAAAAAATCGCCTGCGGCGCCACTGTAATCCAGGCAGTGTGATTTATAATGCTTCTTCGGTTAAAAAAAACACAAAACACTCTTAACCACTTTTTCATAAGTTTAACAAAAATTTAGCAGGTTTTTCTTTAGGGTTCCTATTTTTGTGTTGATTTATTACATTTAGTTTTAACTTTCCTTATCCTATATGACATGTCTAATTTGCATATATACTATTATTTTAATATGCGTTACCTTTTATGTACTAATAATCAATCATTACATGAGCGATTTGTACATAATATCCACCTCTTCGACATCCTGCTGATGTCTATTCCCCACTACTAAATGTTGATACCGTAGAACGTACCAGAAAACTGATTTAATTGATTTAGAAAAAATGTTTGATTGGTGGCGGTGGGCTTGCAAAAAAAAAAAAAAATAGAAGGCAGATTGAGGTCTTATATAATATATATATAATGTCCCCTTAAAAAAGTAGACTGGAGAAACTGGAAAAATGGTCTGGAAAACCTGGAAAAGTCAGGGAATTTTACTTTGACCATTTAGTAGACACCCTGAATAAGTATACTCTGTCTGTCTCGTATGCAGTAATTGACCCGTATCCATTAGTATTGTAGGTACTAATTATAAGTAGATTCTGATTGTTCCAAAGTAACAGAACGTTGTGAGTTGAGATTTTCATTTGGTCAAACTTGCTAAAACTTTGCCAAAAATAAATTAATTACTAAAAGACATCCGTTATTCCCGCAGAATTCCAGCGGTCAAGGTCACGGACTTGTAACTCAGAGGTCGCGATTCTTTGAATTCAAGGTGATTATACACATGCCTTTTTCCTATAGTGTGTCCCAAACTGGTCAGCCATCTTGAATCTATGCTGATTGCGCACGTAACGTACTGTTGTAAAACACCTGAGAAAGAAATATGTGTATGAAAACACCTCAATAGGAAATAAGTGTTTGAAAACACCTCATTAGGAAATGAGTGTTTGAAAACACCTCATTAGGAAATGAGTGTTTGAAAACACCTCATTAGGAAATGAGTGTTTGAAAACACCTCATTAGGAAATGAGTGTTTGAAAACACCTCATTAAGAAATGAATATCTATTTAAAAAGACCATAGGAAATAAGTGTTTGGTGTTTTTTCTCGCTAAACAAGTGTTTTCGAAGAACACTTAATGACATGTTCTTCGAAACTTAATGAGGTGTTTGAAAACACCTCATTAAGAAATGAATATCTATTTAAAAAGACCATAGGAAATAAGTGTTTGGTGTTTTTTCTCGCTAAACAAGTGTTTTCGAAGAACATGTCACTGAGGAAAACACATTTTTGGAATAGTGTTTTGAAATATTCTGAAATACCTAAAAATGAGTTTTTGAAAACACCAGATTAGAAAAAAAGTGTCTTTTTGTTATGTAGATAATTATGTATCAGATGTATCTATGTATGTATTTTCAATCAACAACAACAACTACTACTACTAAAGACACGTCACTGAAAAACACTTGTTTCCTAGTTTGGTGTTTTCAAACACTCATTTTCGTTTAGGTGTTTTCAAGCACTATTCAGATTCATGTGTTTCTCTCAATTGCTATTCGGTGTTTTTAGGAACAGCAAACACTAATTTCCTATTTAGAGTATTTAGGTGTTTTGAAACACTCATTTCTCTATTAAGTGTTTTAAAACAGGAGGTATAAGGGGATTGCGATGGTCTCTCTCTCTCTCTCTCTCTCTGTGATAACTAGTTATCAGAAGAAATTCCTACGCAGTTGAAAAAAACCTAGTTACTTTGTGATGGTTGAATCCCAAAATAGTGTTAACTATTCCAAAGCTTTTTTTATTATTTTGGGTTCAACGTCGCTTTCAACTGCATCATATTACGAGGGGCCAAAGCTTTGAATGTGTCTTCATACCCTGCTGGTGCTGGTCCACATATATTTAGAATATTATTATTATATCACGAGGGGCCAAATTTTTAAATCTGTCCCTACACCTACTATTGCACCGTCCACTTATGATTAGAATATTTTTAGGTACATTTTACCCTATAGCCTCGTATGTCCTATATTTTAATCTAACACAAAGACTTGTTTTGCCCCAGGTTTTTTCCGCACAGTAAATCAATATTCATCTACTTCTGAAGGAGTTGACTTTTTGTATGTATGTCAGAATGTCAATTATACATACATAAAATCTCACTGACTCAGTGTATGTACTTATATGTACCTATGTACTTAAGTATGTTTGTACATAAGTGTAACCAAATCAAAAACTCAGAGCAGGCTTATGAGCTTGCAAATTTGAATAGAAACTGGATTATATTTACGAGGGCTTGACTTGAACTTTATAAAATAAAATAAAGTATCTAATAATAATAATAATAACAACAAATAAATAAAAAGTAATAATAAAAATAAAATACTGTTACTGTAGATTTATGATTTCTGTCTTTATATTTAAGTCAACGTATTTTTTCAAGTGTCTTATTAAAGTGGCATAATACACTGAATAAGAAATGAACTCCAATGTGTATAATATTCTTAATTTTTATTTCCTCGTTTATGCTTGGTAATCCAATCAGAAGCGAGAAGGATGTCTATTAAATAGTCTTATCTGTTTTTTTTCTTTTTTTTTTTGCTTTCATTAAATTCATTTATCAGAAATGCAAATGTCTTAATCTCGTTAGACCAGTCCGATCGGATGATTGATGGAACTCTTTGAATGTCTCTCTCAGATCGTTAGGTTTATTATTGTTTATTAATATAGCCACTGGATGTTTTCAGCACACGAGTAAAAATTGTTTGAATCGGGTTTTAAGAAAATTGTTTTAACTGGGTTCTAAAAAATTAGTATTAATTGGGTTTTTATGAAATTTTAGCGGAGCCAGCGCGAACGACTTGCAAAAAATAAGTTAAAGCGCCTTAATGGAAAAATAAAGAAATTTGTTCTAACCGTAAAATAGGTAATGCCTCCAGTTTTTGCTACTAAAGGCGTAGATATTACGAACTGGCTTTTATCTTAACCTAAAATAGTTTGGGATAAGTTTGTTACACTAGGCAAGTAGGCATTGCACGCATGGTTTGATTTCCAGTAGGGCAGATTTTTTTCTGCTCTGTACTTGGATGTCCGGGGTCCACATTCACGAGGAAAAATGAGTAACTGGTTTATAGGCAAAAATGAGATATTGGGATATAGAAAATACGGAAAAGTTATTTAGTTCGGTGCTACCCACTAAAATTGTGATATAGTAACACAAAGAAACACCTTTATCTATTACATACCTAAGTACCTAAGAGCTATCTGTAATCATGTCATTAGGTATGTACAATATGTACATATGACGCTCTTTCTTTTAATATAACTAGTAAAGTAATTAGTTTCACTATAGTTTAACCGGTAGGATGGTGGCACACAGGACCCTTAGTGTCCCTTAGTCACGGCATAAGCTGCCCCTCATGCACTCATTCATTCCGTCAGATAAACGGCCGCAGATAGCACAGCCCGCTATCAGGTGAACCTACCAGCACAATTCTAATTACCGGATAGGTCAAGATACCCATTAGGTAGACGGTATCGTTCCGATATCTTCCTGTATCCTTCGAGTATCTGACCAGACTGACCATAGAGGTCGCGTTTGAAAAAGTTTATACAGTGTCTGAAAAAAGACAAAGGTTTTTGACTGTCATGTACGCATGTTCCAGGATTAAGGTCATTATAAGTGTGAGGTCATAGTTTATTTAAATCAGCTTTTTTCATACTTTTCGTTGCTCGGGACTCGAATCACCGACCTCCAGGTTACGAGTCCGCCGCCTTAAAGGTCAAGCTAGAGGTCAATGTGACATACGAAGGACAAAATCGAGATCACAAGTTCGGAATCAAGCAATATTTTTCCTATTTTAAACAATACGCCACAGAGGTAAAAAAAAAGTCTATTCCGTCCTTAAGTAATTTTTGACCATGATATTGTAGGTGAATTCTAGAAACAAAATACGGCCAGCATAGGTATACACTTGGCCTACAAATGAATACTGTCCAAACGAAAGACATCTTTTATTCTTGATTGATTGCTCATTTCTTAAAAGTATACCATGAAGTTTCTAAAAAAATACTGAATTAGTTCCTGCCTAAACATTATCAAGTATACCATACTATGGTTTGTGTTAGTAGTGAATGGTAGGTAACATAATATTTGAGTTATTTGCTTTTATCTTTTTTTCATGTTTATTTAGAGAGGAGACTTAGCAATCAGAGTCTTTGCTCCTAGTTCTATTCTTTGTGGACCCTGTAAATTGCTTACATAGCTATTTAATCTCGAGATATGAGATCTTAGGTTTCTGTGCTTCTTGCGTGATCCTGACTTGTGCTGGACTGGTGCGATATGGTAATGCATTTTCTCTTTCTCTCTATCTCTCCATTATTAGTTCTCTCCTTCTCTTTCTTTCTTGATTTTCGTTCTCGAGGTCTTTCACAGATTTTTCATATCAAAAATTTGACAGCGTAAGCCATCTAGACCGATTGAGTTAGAGGTGAGAGTTGTATTCCACGGTTGGTTTTCTTTAAAGAGACACAATGACAACTAACAAGCACCAAGGAGCACTAAGCGATATCCTTTGTGAATATTTGTAACCAATTTTAATTTTAGATAATAATTATAGTCAAACCTTGCTTTCATTAGAGAACTAGATAATTATAATAAGAGAAACCTGGCTACAAGAAAACTGGATGTAAAAGAAACCTGACTATAAGAAGACTGGATATAAGAGGAGTTCATATAAGAGAAACCTAGATATAAGAGAAAATTTTCCAGCTCAAATTTACCTTTCTACAAAGGAAAATACCTCTTTATAAGTGAATCGTGCGTACCAGAGAAATTAGGTTTCACAGAATACCTAATAGAAATCAGACAAAAACAATCCGGTCCCTTGAATTTTCTTAAATCCGAGTTCGACTGTATCTTTTTCAGATCTCCTTCTTAGGGCCAAATTATAAAACAGGATTAGTTAATCTTAGTGGATACTATACCTTAACTTTCACCTTGACAATAACTGTAGCTAGAGGTCATAATATCTAATCCGGACTTTGTAGATGTATATACATATATGGGTCATTTTCATTTATCTTGGGCATATCAAGTCCGCAACCTTTCTCCTTTAATGAATGTGAAAATAATAGGGATATATGACTAAAATCTATTTGATCACATAGGAAACAATTTTTTTTATAAATTACAATAATAAGTTGTCTTTTAAACTAATGTGGAGACTCAAAATTGCCAGTTATGTAAGTAACGTTCATGATATTTTAGGCGTCCCTTAGTCTAAGTTTTTACTGTTCTCCCCATTATTTTCACCAAAATCCAATATAAATGAGAAAAATACAGTTTATTTAGGATGTGACCATTAGTTTTCATATAAATAATAATGTTCACCTCATTCTACAGACGTGTAAAGTTGTGTCCCTACGAAGAAAAAAAAATCTCCGTCATGAATGTTACCCCCAAAAAAACGTAAACCATTTTGAAAAACCCTTAGAATGAGAAGCTAGCAGCTGCCGCCATTTTGCTTCTTACAGATGACATTGTTTTTGTTTTGAAATTTCCTGTCAGTTGGATGTTGGATGCAGTACAGTGAGGGACAATGGTGGGTCTAATTTTTTTTGACAAGAACGTTACGCGGTTTTTTAAATAAATTGTAATGATTCTTTAATATATAATGTATTTCTTTAATTCTTCTGCATGTCCTCTTTCCAATCAAATATTTTTTTTTGTAAAGTGAATATTCTTTTATTGAGAAAAGATTGTTTTAGTGGCGTGTTACTCATGAACGTTACCGTCATGAACGTTACCCGTGGTCATGAACGTTACCTGGTACGTTAAGTTTTTGTAATTTTGTGTGAAGAGGTAGCTGCTAGAAATATTCTTAATGAAAGCTTTTGCTCAAAGGTCTTTGTCTTAGTCTTCTGAGCCTAAAAATTGTTCAGGAAAAAGGTAACGTTCATGACTTGAAAAAATCCAAGTGCCCAAGATAAATGAAAATGACCCATATTACTTCTATGGCGTAACAGAGCTGTAGCCAGCCTTCGTGTGGCGGAAAATCTTTTTTTTAGAATTTCTGGCTGGGGGACTAGAAACAGGAAGTAGACCAGCAGTCTGGCTGGGGGACTATAAACAGAGAGCAGACCAGCATTGGCTTGGTTCTGGGGGCCCTTGTCAATTATTAGCCTCCTTGTAAAGACAGTGGTAGAAGTGTTGAGTCATTACTCCACTGTCTGTCTACCATCGTTCACGATGACGCCACCCTATGATGATAATAACTAATCCTGTCTCAAAATACGGCCCCTACACTCTCTCTTTACCTATCTAGATTCAGTCTTTCTTACTTTCTTGAATAAAAAGTCTCCCCTTTCTTACTTTCTTGTATAAAAAGTCTCCTCAAACAACTTCCAAAGCACCGAGTACACATCGACTGCATGTCTCGCACGTAGCAAACATTCTTCCAGGGCAAGATGCATCCCATTTGTTGCAATTAGAAGTGCATGCAATTTCAATACAAATGCGATATTTATTCTAATTCGGGGCGGAATGTTGCTCGACTAATGGGCCCCCAACGCGGCACTCCGTGTGATTGTAGAGTCTGAGGGCAATGGTGCTAATATTGTAGAGTCTAAGGGCAATAGTGCTAATATTGTAGAGTCTAAGGGCAATGGTGCTAATATTGTAGAGTCTAAGGGCAATTGTGCTAATAATGTAGAGTCTAAGGGCAATTGTGCTAATAATGTAGAGTCTAAGGGCAATGGTGCTAATATTGGAATAAGTGCTGGACACGTTTTGAGATACTATTTGAATACAAGAATACGAGACACATAAGTATATGGGGTTATCTCTCATATTAGAATACTATTTTGAGATATCTGTACACATTACAGTCATTACAAGGGTCAGATATCCCATATTAGAATACTATTGAGACACCTATTATATCGATAGTATTCAGTGAAATTTGGTGAATAGTTACGGAACACTAGACACTGGGTTCGATTCCTGATTATGGCAAACATTTGTAGTTTGCCATAATCAGGAATTGTTTGCCACAAGGGGTGTGCAGTTGTGCACCAAGGCAGACCCCTTATGTCCAACCTAATAGAATAGAATCTGACTTATGGTCAGTTTGATTCTTAGGTATAGATACATTATACAGAATATTTCTATGAAATCTGTTTATACTAGGTATAAAGTACCTATTCATAGGTATAAGTATAGCTATAGACATACATTACAGATAGATGAGTAGGAACAAGCTTACTTAACTAGAATAAGAAGATGCTTCTGTGTATTATAAATAAAATTATATAAAACACAAGTGAAAATAATACTCAACTAGATTCTTCTTGTAAATCCTCTGTGGTTTCTCTCAAACTGTATCTTCTGTTTCTCATGTAAGTTTTACCTCCTTGTAACTTCCATGTCTCTTGTAAATGTCAACTGCTGTTTTGACCTACAAGTAGTAACTCCTGATTATGCTCAGCAGTTGCAGTAGTACAGTAGTTGTATGTACCATACAAGTTGCATCTTCTCTATATTAAACGAAAATTATGTATACCCATGGTTTTGTAAGTTATTAGTTTTGCTCGTACATGTATATCCTTGAGTTTTTATGTATTGTGTTATTAGTTCAGTGAGGTGAAGAGAGTAAGTTTATCTTTGTAGAAGCTACTGGAATTTCTGGAGGTGTAAACTACATAGTATCTAAACTACATTTTTTTACTAAGTGTTACAGTTGTTCATAGATTTAAGAACAATAAATAGATAAAGAACTCCCAATGCTCTCTGGGTATCCTATGTGAAGCACTTCCTCAATAGAAAATCACGGACATCATAATATACAGAGTGTCCACTTTTAATGTGCGCCATAGGAAAATTACATGTAAAAACAGTTTTTGTTGTCTCAAAAGTCGCCATTAAGTATTTTAGTTAAACCAAATATGGTAAATCATGTATTTTTATCTGAGGAATCCACTGGTGGTAATTTCATACACCTAGGACTTACAGTTAAAAAGTTAAGGGTTCGAAATCCGAGAAATGTGCTATGTTTGAAACTCAACATTTTTGTACCATTGGATACTCTATTTTATGTATTCTTTCACGAGAAATTGATTGGTAATATTTTCAATTACCTGGGGTTTACAGTTAAAAAGTTCTGGGTTCGAGACCGTAATTGCGTTATGTTTGAAACGAAACATTTTTGTACATAACTGAATAAGTACTCTATTTTATGTATTTTTTCACGAGAAATTGATTGGTAATATTTTCAATTACCTGGGGTTTACAATTAAAAAAATTCTGGGTTCGAAACCGAGTAATTCCGTTATGTTTGAAACTCAATATTTTCGTACCCGTGGATACCTGGTTTTACTATCTGTTATACCATATTTTAGCATTTTTTTTTTAAACTTTATTTGTGTATTTTTTCAATAGAAATAACGATTTCTGCTTCTTTTTTCCGTAGAAGACCTACTGAAAAAAGGCGTGTTTTAAACTTTGGCCCACATCCGTGAGTTTTGAAAATTGGGAGCGTGTGTCAGATTAAAACTAGATTCGTCTGAAAAGCAAATATTTTCTAGCAGTGTTCTGTCAGCATTTATCAGGTCTATCATTGTAGAACAAAAATGAATCCTTCTTTTATAATCACCATTCAATAACTGCTGATGTTTGCTGAAGTGATAGCCACGATACTTATGTTTTTTCAGAGTCTTATGTACAGTGCTCTTGTTAAGGTTGAGCTGTCGACTTATTTCTTTTACACTCAGAAAGGGATCCCTTTCCACAAGGTTCATAATGTTGGTCTCATTTTGAGAAGGAACTCTTCGGACATGTGTTGATGCGACTCGTTTGTCATGGAGAGAACCATCATTATCAAATTTTTTCACTGCCCTAAGGACTTGACAATGATGGAAATAGGCACATTCTGGATGCTGTTCTAACTAAATATCACGAGCCCTTCTAGCACTGTTACCCTGATAATACAGTTTAACCAAACCAATTTTCTCCTGTAAAGACAACATTTTATAAAAATAAAAATAATAAAAATTCACTTCTATCCACAAACTCAGAAGAAACAAAACTAAAGGTAGGCATCAATCAGGGATAATACTTTTGTCTACAAGACATTTTGTTTTGGATATTATTTTGGCCAGCACCATTGAAATTTGTGAAAAATATTATTTGAGCCAATCATTTGTATTGCCGTGCTGCAGATAACAAAGAACAGAATGAATAAATTTCATAAAGCAGGTATTTCTCGGGTTTTGAACCCGAAACTTTTTAACTGTGAGTATTACGTGTTTGAAAATTTCACCAATCGATTTCTCGTGAAAAAATACATAAAATAGAGTATTTATTCAGTTATGTACAAAAATGTTTCGTTTCAAACATAACGCAATTACTCGGTTTCGAACCCAGAACTTTTTAACTGTAAACCCCAGGTAATTGAAAATATTACCAATCAATTTCTCGTGAAAAAATACATAAAATAAAGTATCCAATTGTACAAAAATGTTGAGTTTCAAACATAACACATTTCTCGGATTTCGAACCCTTAACTTTTTAACTGTAAGTCCCAGGTGTATGAAATTACCACCAGTGGATTTCTCAGATAAAAATACATGAGTTAACATATTTGGTTCAACTAAAATACTTAATGGTGACTTTTGAGACAAGAAAAACTGTTTTTACATGTATTTTTCCTATGGCGCACATTAAAAGTGGACACTCTGTATGGTATTAGCATGGTATCCGCCATTTTCTATTGAGTCAGAGTATGCTGTTTCCTATGCAGAAGGGGTGCTTCAGTTCTCGAACTGAGTTCTGTTATATCTACTTTCTAAATCCATGTAATTGTTTGAAAAAAGTATACTCGGCGACTGATAGTTATGTATCCTAGATTATGTATTTTTGTAAGAAAAACAAATGAAGCAGTTTTTTTGGTCTTAGGTAAGGTCTACTTGGACAAAGTTTTGAATCTCTGTATTCTTATAAAATGATACAGCTAGTATTTCTTCATGGTCCCGCTGGGAGCTAATTATTTCCTACTGAGCCTCTGTATAGTGTCTTCAGACACTTTAATGTGAAGCTAAAAAATTATAGCCAAATGTCCATGTATTGTTTCTGTTAATTATTATATTTTTATTTTACTAGCGATGATTTCGCAATCCGTTCTAAAAATATTCTGGACAGTTGGAGTGACTCGTAAGAAGGCAAAGTTCCTGTTATGTTACCAGTGTTACAAATTAGGTAGGTATTAATATGTGTGTACATAGTTTGTTTCTTCCATAGAGGTAACAAAGTATTGAAAAGAAGTTACTAATAAAAATTACCTTTTATTATTCAAGATGAAATTTTTACAAGAGGTCGAGTTGCTCTTGCCAAGTTCTGCTAATTCTTATTCGTATGTATTTATGTTCAACAAGTTCATGGTATGTAATTTTCTTTTCTTCTTCTTTTTCTTCATATTTATGTTTTTTAAAAAAATGTCGCTTAACGTCGCTTTTACATTATAAGGTCATGCGATGCGGGAGTTTTACCCTCCAACCACTGGAAATTCACAACCAACCTGCTTAAATTAACTACACCTAGCCTGGGTTCGGCCGGAAATAGTCAGCATCACGGATTCGAATTCGGTTGATCACACATTTAAGTCCTAACCACGCTGGATGTTGCCTAACTTCAGTGACGGAATGAGAATTGGTGGATTCAACGTGCCATCGACGCTGGCCTATCCTTATGTTTATTGTTGCTAATTGATCAATCTTGGCACTTTGCCGTCCAAAGATTTTGTTCGTCGACATTAATTTAGAAAGATTCTTTCTTATATCTCTCAGCAAATTCGACAGTTAGCCAATGTCAATGCATGTCACTTTTTATGAACCAGTTCTGGTTCCGTCACTGAAGTCCAGCAACGTCCAGCAAGGTTAGGAATGGCACTGTTGTTATTGTTGTGAGGAAAAGTGCACCTGTATTTTTTTTTTTTACTATACAATATTAATTATAACTAAATAAAGTGATAAAGACACTTAATTGAAAGGGTGCTCACTGCTCACTCATTCATCACAGGGAGAAAGAAAAAACCTCTTTTCCCACGGAAAATGAGAGAGCACGAACATTGAAGCACATACCACCACACCAAAAGGACAAAGAATTCACCCAGAACCTAAATGGGAAGTATTGTGTCACTTCTCGCTCATCAGAGGGGAGGCATACTACGGGATGGGCAGGCTACAACACAGAGCACAAGTGTCTACAGTAGCTCCTGTTTCATGGCTACGAAATAAAAAAGGCTGTGAAACAATCATCTTCACACCTCATGAACGTCTGTCCCGGTAGCTCAGTGGTAAAGGCGGCACTGTGTGAATCCAGAGATTCCAGAGGTCACGGGTTCGACCATTCAAAATCGGACTCGTCAGTCGCACTATAAACATAGTTTGTTGAATCTCTGTATAGTTTCCATATGCGTCCAGTGAGTGCTCTAGTAACGAGCTCTTCTCTAGGTCTGTTGGTAATGCTGGAACAGTAACATTATCATCACTATGGTAACCAGTAGGTAACAGTAACATTATCATCACCATGGTAACCAGAACTCTACTGGGTCTATGGGTACTTAGGAGTAACGGTACCCGAGTGGTGCGTATAGACTGTTTTGTCTGGGTACCCACTTGATGCTAGGAGAGCTAAAGAGAAAATAGGATACACCAGTTAGGTGAGTAACAACTGGATAGATAGATTAGCTCATTGGATAGTCATCGAAATTTTACGATTGGGAACTCTACCCACAAACTTAGAATTTGAACTTTTTCCTTAATTTCATAATGTTCAATTAATATAATGTTATGTAGTTTATTAGATACTAGGGCCTAGTTTCAGAAAACACTCTCACTTTCAAAATCCATGCACTGGGTGGAATTCGAACCAACAGATCCCTACGCTACCTGGATTACCAGACTAGCGCGTTAACCACTTGACTACCAGTGCACGGCAAAAAAAAACCACGTATGAGTCACGCTCACCAACTCACCATACCCATGACTTCCTCATGGACAAATCACACCCGCCACCTGCTTGTGAGTGTGACCCTAAGCATGAAGAAAGGAGGACACCCTGTAGCTTCTTACCCCTGTCAACCGACACACAACCAACTCTGATTGGTTCATTTGAACGCAATAACCAATCAGAGTACGTTGTGTGACGGTTGAAAGGAAGATTTAGGGATTATGAGAGTGGAGAGTGCTTTCTGGAACGAGGACCAGGGCTTCAATCCTGAAAACACTCACTCTCATAATGCCCAAATCTCTCTTTCAGGTGCACCCTGATTGGGTTAGGTTATACTCAAATAAATAAAGAGGTGCTTTGTTAAACTGTTGGCATAATGGGACTACCTGTCTTGCGCTGACAGTCTAAATAAAGCTCTACTTATACTTATACTTATTTGGGTAAACAACACATTCTGATTGGGTTAGGTATTTGGGTAAACAACACATTCTGATTGGGTTAGGTATTTGGGTAAACAACAGATTCTGATTGCTTTAGGTATTTGGGTAAACAACAGATTCTGATTGGGTTAGGTATTTGGGTAAACAACACATTCTGATTTGGTTAGGTATTTGGGTAAACAACACATTCTGATTGGGTTAGGTATTTGGGTAAACAACACATTCTGATTGACTTATTCAGCTTATTCGAACAAAATTTGACAGTTGAAAGGGAGATTTGGGGATTTTGAGAGTGAGAGTGCAAAGCCTAGTACAAAATGACAAATTACGAAACTTTTTACAACTACTTTCAACTAGATACTGGACGAACTCAGCATGGAAGTTGTCTGAAGGAGAATCCTAGTTTAACTTCTGACCACCTTCTCAAAACCTCAAGGGGGAATACAACAAAGAAAACAATTCGAGTTTCGTTAACTGATGAAGAAGATGGAATACCTTCGTGTAATCGTGATAAGCGACTTATTATTATGTGAGCGAGAGAGATGAGAACAGTCTTACTATTTGCGTGTGAGTGAGACAGAAAGCTCACTATTATGTGAGAAAAAGAGATGGAGAACGCCTTGCGGATGATGTATGTAAGAGAGAAAGAGAGATAGAAAAGCGTTACTATTGTGTGAGGAATAGAGAGAAACGCCTCACGTGATGAATGTGAAGGAGAGAGATAGAAAATAGACCAAATTACTAACAAGAAGACTCGACATGTGAATAAATCATTTCAGTTGAACTTAAAATATACATTGTGAACTTGAAATTAATTTAACTATGTAGTTATGACTATTAGTACTAGTTAACCTCTGGACTATAGAATGCAATAATTACCTATGTATGGGTTATTTACAAAAATGTATTGCAATAAGAGTCAAAACACCCTAAAAAACAATTATTGACAACATCCCCTTATTTCTGTTTCAGATTCAACGAAACTTGGACGCTGAAAACACAAATTCAGAAGAAACTCAAGATAACTTTATCACTATACAATGGCACACTTCACGACGACTTCAATACCATTCATGAAACAGTTGACGAATTCAAGAATCAAAACATTGCGCTGCTTTAAAATGAGGCACTAATTAAGTTTTTGACTCACATCAGAAAATTATCAAGAAAAGTGTACACAAACAACGAGGAAAATTAAGAAAAAGAAGAGAAAAAAAGAAATCATGTGTCTATTTTGTACAAAGACGTGAATTAATATTAATGTTGTGTAAAATAAAATAACAATATTAACACTAACACGTTTGATATTTGTAAAGAGGAAAGAAAATCCTGAATAATTTGCTTAAAATAACTAACGAAACCATCCATCCACTGAAGGAAACTAAATAGATCACCTAATAATACTTGTAACTTGACAACATCTAATCTAAATACTTGACGTCTTCCTCATCATATAAATAAAAATAACTATTCTTAACCAATAAAATTATAAAGTTTGTTCTTCTACGATTTGCAAGTGCCATTATAATATTAATCTTTTGTAAAAAACAATTAAATGAAAACAAATTGTAATTACTTTTTGTAGATGTCCTTGTTTCTTGGATTGTTCGGACTTTTTCGTTGCTTTAGTTAAATTTGTTGTATCTGTGTGAAATATACAGAAAAGTCCTTCTCCTAAGGTTATATTATTTCCAAATTATTTGTACCTGATTTTAAAATCTTGTGATTATCTTCTGTTTCGTCCATTTCAATTATTTCAAAGTACCTGTGTCCACTTAGAACTAAATAGTTTTATAATTTTTTATAACGCTAATTTTCGCCAACAATCTCTGTGATGAGCATATCATTAGATTAGAGAATTATTAACATATTTCTAGGAATCATATCTTAATTGCCGTCTTCTCATCAGAGATAGGTCGAAAACCTGGTAAACCAAAGAATCTCTCTTATTACTTGGATACCTGAGCATTAAGACAACCCTGTGATAAATCTAAAAGAGATAAATAAATAAAAATCTTTTATACTGTCTGATAAGAGAAAGTCTAAGAAAAACAGATTTATAAACTAACTACTCGAACTGATAACTCACAAACTCATTGATGAGATTAAGCACTAAGATGAAAGATTATGTCAAATAATATTTTAAAAATATCGCGCGGAATTCCAATTAAAAACCTCTTGACAGCAGTTTAGAACATAACTTATCCAACACCAAGCGTAAAGCAATTATTCGCGAAGACTTCAAGATCTTTAAAGAGCATCTAGTTCACTTTGATTTAAACATTTTTCAACTATCTGAATTAGACTTGTTCCTGACAAGACCATAGAGCTATTCTTCCGTATCCAGAAAGTCGTTAAGAGAAATAATTGTAAACATATTAAAAACCCATCATCTAACTTACATTTAGCCTTATTTGTTATACTAATTGGTGCAATAAACCGGATTCAATAGAGAACAGACTCGGTTCTACGTAATTCATAGTTCTCTGGATACAAGTATACACCATATCGAAACTCAACAGCTACAAAACAGACGTACAGCTGACATAGTAAAAAGTAAGCTGACATAGTAAAACCGTCTAATTCCAACATATCAACAATAAATTGCGAGAACCCATGGATTAATGAATAATTCAAAAGAACTTCAGAATAATAAAGGATAGAACATTCTCACACTATCCATCAACTAACCAACTACAGTAGTAACTGAAACCGACTGAAATAACGAGTAGGTTAGTTTTGACTGAAGAAATACGTTGAAAACATTCCTGATTAACTTGTAAAATCACAACACCCTGCAACATCCAAAAACACACCATCACCCCCCAACACTCACCTGTCCAAAGCGTCTCACAGGACGCTACTGAGGGGGACAGTTCTGAAATGACGACGGACGAAACAAAATCCGCCTACATCGATTACATGGTCAAAACTCTGCACGCCGGCGACACCAACGTTCAGATCAAAACCGAATTTGAAACCAACAACAACAGCATCAGAACGTCCTTGCTCCAACAATGTCAACACTTCAGAGCTGAGAATGACGCCTTGTTCTACGAACGGGGAACTCAGACTCGCCCCTTGCTCGAATGCTGCCGAATTGAGGCTAGCAGCCCCTTGTGCAAACAACGGGGAAATAAGGCTGGTGCCCAACGGGAATAACGGGGAACTGAGGCTCACTCCTTGTGCGAACGCTTCCGAGCTGAGGCTCCCGAACAATTCCGAACTCAAGCTGACCGCCTGCTCCAACACCAATGGGGGACTCCCGAGTGAGTTCTCGATCGAGTACTGGAACAGCCCGTCAGGTCTGGGGCTGTCCATGGAGAAGGACGACACGAGCCTGTGGGAGGCGTCCCTCCTGGAGGACATGAACTTCTTCAACGCCAAGATGACGGCGCAGGATCTGGAGCAGCATCCGGAGAGTTCCACAGGAGGTGAGACTCATTTTACTTATTACAGCTAAGTCCTCATGATGGTTGATCACACATAGAAATATGTGGTTCAGGACGAGCCAACTTTGGATTAAAGTTGGCTTGAGACCATCACTCACCCTCCAGCTGTAGCCAAGCTGGCTACAACAACAACAACATTAGCTCACTGGTAAGGAAGGTCCTGGGTTCAAATCCAGAGCCGACGAATAATTGTATTCAAAATTGGGTACAGTTGTTTGTAAGGATACCTTTGCCTTAACAAATCTACAACCTTTGCTCTTTCTATGCTACATACATTGGCTGATATCTATCCTAATTACTTGGGTGATATCTAATCCTAAGGGGACGGGGCTTCCAGATCTGAGGTTATCAAGATGTCCATTTAATTTCTTTACATTAGGTCAACTTGAAAAAGTTATCCATATTCCTAATCACTTTAGCGTACTCAGTACTCATACCAGACGTACTCAAACTCACGCTGCTAAATTTTTTACCGAATTGGAACCTCAACCACTGACTTTTAATTTTAAGTCCGCTGCCTTATTGATCAAGTTACTGAAGTTGGTTAAGTTAACCATACAAATAAGAAATAATTTACGTGTGAGTAATGGAAAGGGAACCTCTTCGACTTCCAAAATTAGTTCCTTGAACTATTTTAATTCACGCCGTAAATTGATGCTTATGCAATGTACAATATATCTTGAAAATTTCGACTACCTTTATCTTGAGGAGACTAATAATGTATTTATCTAAGCAACACCTTTGAATATAGTCCTAAACCCCCCACTGAACACTTTTCTGTTCCAGAGCCCTGTGAGACCACTGACTTAAACCACATCACCTACACCACCCTCACCTCCCTCAGCAATGACCCCTCCTCCCCCTCCATCAGTCTGGATGACACCTCCGCCCACTCCACCTCCACCCCCTCCTGGTACCACCCTCCCTCCACCGGGGTGGACTCCCCCCCATCTCCACCACCAGCATATCCAGCAGCTCCACGCCGGCGCAGAACAAAGTTCCTAACATTGAAGATCTCGACAGCTTTCTCAACATCATCCCGGCGGACGCAGGTCAGCCCTACGCGACGGGGTACAGCGAGGCCACGACGTTCCAGTGGAAGCAGGACACGGGCGACCCTGGTGGGAATCTCTGCGAAGCCACCGCCAACCTGTGTGAAGCCAGCAACCTGTGGAAGACGCCCAGCAGCGAGGACAACGACAGTTTACTTCGCAACGCCCTGGAAGGCAAGTCCGTGTTCAAATACGCCAACACGAACAACAACAACAACGAGTTCGTGCTGACGATCAAAGAAGAAAACCCGGCTCTCACCAATCTCGTCCTGGACAACCAGAACATCAGCACCATCATCTATCCCATCGACAGCAGCAGCGGCCAGAGCATAGACGAGATCCTGAGCAACATCAACACGCACTACGAGTCCAGTGTGGACGAGTTCAACAACAACAACACCGGGGAGTACAGCAAGGTGGGCGGCGGGGAGAGCATAGAGATCTACTACGCGATAGACAACAACATCAACGTGAACTACGTGCCCAGCAGCAACACGATAACCAGCAGCGTCCCGGGGAGCACGGCGAAGAAAAAGAAGTCCAAGTCCAAAGTGCACAACCACAGCAGCAGCAACAATAACAACAACAACAATGATCTGATCAACGGGAAGAAGGAGAGGTCGCTGCACTACTGCGAGATCTGCAACAAGGGCTTCAAGGACAAGTACAGTGTGAACGTGCACGTGCGCACGCACACGGGAGAGAAGCCCTTCCCGTGCAAGATCTGCTGCAAGACCTTCCGGCAGAAAGCTCACCTGGCCAAACACTTCCAGACCCACCTGGCCCCCGCCACACACACCACAAAGTCTGCCGTCACCAGTAGCAACAAAGTCAAGATCATGAAGACATGACGGCAAGACGACCCTTACGTGTAGCTAACTTACTGGATACAGTTCCCCCAGTGGAATTTCTGGGTGTTACTCGTTAGCAGTGGTTATTCACTCATGAAAGATCTGGGCAAAATGGAATTTCTGAGAGTTTCGATACTCAAGTGTCAACTCTCTGAGAACGAAGTAGTTCAGAAAGTTAATTTAGAAAAATATTTCAAATAACATTAAATTTGTCTCATTCAAATGAAATTTGTCTGTTTCCTTAGATAAAAACAACTAGATTTTTTGCAAAAAAATGGTAGCCATAAAATGCTAAAATTGCCCATACGTAACCATGTTTTATTATTTCCTCTCGGTCTACATATTTATTTTTACAGAGACCTTTAATTTAAAATAATACTCAACATAGAAATAATAGGTATCCAATACACATTATAAAGTTTCAGTTGGTCAAATGCCTAAATAAATAAAAACAGGTAATGTAAATTTCATGACTAGGCCCTCATTTCAGAAAGCACTCTCACTCTCATAATCCCCAAGTCTCGCTTTCAACAGTCAAATTTTGTACAAATTAACCAATTAGGGAGTTGTTTAGCAGTTGAAAGGGAGATTTTTTAGCCAGCGTCGATGGCATGTTGAATACACCGGTTCCCTTCAGAACACCGAAGTTAAGCGACATCCAGCGAGGTTAAGACTTGGATGGGTGACCATTCAAATTCTAATTCTCGTGACGCTGGCTTTTCCCGGCCCCACTCAGGCTGGGTGAGGTCAATGTGAGTATCAGGTTTGTGAGTTTCCTGCGAATGGAGGGTAAAACCCCCGTCGTGATATGACCATGGCAGTTGAAAGCGACGTTAAACCCCACTTAAAAAAAAAAAAAAAAAAAAAAGGAGATTCGGGAATAAGGAGAGTGACAAAGATTTTTGGAAAGAAGCCCCGTTCAGCCTGTTCTCATTAATAAAACACTCGGCCGAGGTGTGAAGAACGCCTATACAAAGAAAGAAACAGTCCGGCAGAGTGTAAGGTTACGGAAAACATAGTTCCCATGCATTTCATGTACTTTCAGCCAGCAAAAAGTTCAACATGCATTTCAAAAATTGCGATTTTTATTGCAGAAATGGACCCTACGTTGAAAAAGAAATTGATTTGACTTTTTGTTTCATTACAAACTTCACAAACTACCAGCTGAGTCATCCATCCAAATACCTAAAGAGGAATACGATAACTTTTCTGCAGTATTACCACTAGATTTTTATGGATAGATAGAAGATTTCATATTTCTTTTAATAAAACGTTTAATTTTTAATAATATTTTTTTAATTTTGTTGTCAAAAGCTGGAAACTCAGTACCAGCGCCACTGGCACGTTAAATCACTGAATTCAAGAAACGTCCAGCAAGGTCAGGACTTGGTGGGTGGCCACTTAAATTCAAATCCTTCTGATCCAGGCTTTTTCCAGCCAAACCAAGGCCGGGTGAGGTTAATTTGAGTAGCTAGTTTGTGAGTTAAAAAAGATCAACGAAACAAAAAAATCACTGACGAAGCATATTATTATTGAGAAATCACTAAAGTTGTGCTTTGTCGAATGATAATGGTTATTTATTGTACTTAATTAATATTCTTGTGATCATGACATTACTTTAGCTTTAGATCTTCATAATTTATTTCTTATTGAAATTAATTTTGGTTGTGTTAGTTAGGACGACTCATTTACTTAATTTTTTTTTGTTTTTTTCTTCAATTATACGTACCATCGCATTCTCATTTTTACACAAGAGTTTTGTAGGTAATTTTAAGATATTAAATAGGAAATTTAGCTTCTTTAGGTATATTGATTTTTTTGTTAAATTTTCCCCGAAAGGCAGGTTGTACTACGTATAGGTAAATAGTTAGTGTAATAAAAACAGGTCACATAATCATTGACAACATTGTCTTGTCTGATCATATTATAGAAAAAAATCAGTGAAAAGCTACTTGAAATAGACTAAACAGCTGTATTCAGGAAGATCATGACCCTTAAACCATTATCTAAATATGTTTTTTTATTGATAGGTGGGGAGAACAGTCATCTATGAGGCTGGCTGTCACCCCCAATCAATTTTTATAATGAGAAGCAGACCAAAACATGAAAGTAATGCCATGCGCGGTTCTCAAGTTTTTGGTGTATTAATAATAATAAAAAGGAAGATCATGATTATTTGATTGGATATTTCAAAGATTTAACCAGTTTTATTTGAAATACCTATAAAAGAAATACAACTTTAATTTCTAATTTCTTATCCAACTTGAGTATTGTTGTAAATGCTGTATCGACAAATTTATACGTTCGTGTTTCCCCTTAGTGACATTTTTCTCGATGTTTTCGTGCCAATAAAATTAATATTTTAGACTTTAATATTACTATAATATTCCCATGTACAGAAAATTTTGCTAGTTTTTTTTACATTTTGTACCATTCTTTTCCTCATTCTATTTTGAATGTAAAACTGCTGTAAATTTATCATAATTATTGTAAACAGATTTATTTTTTAATCTAAAATTGTAAATAATCGTACATAATATTATCTAGTTCATTGATATAATTCCAAATCTATTTTTAATGTGTAGATGCCTTTTTTACTTTCGATCATATCAATCATCTTATTTCATTATTGTGCCTTGGACTTCTCAATCTTTGTTGTAATTATTAGTTACATATTATGTAATTGCCAATACGACTTTTTAGAAACTATTTTCAAATGCATTTTTTGCTCTCTCACAAGAATTTGAATAAAATACTCGGTATATTGTAATGGTCATGACTCATTTACGTAGATAAAATTGGCAATTAATATCCAAAAATATGCTTGCTTTAAAATTGCAGCCTACTGGTATTTCATTTCAAAATTTCAATTTTCTCTTTTCACTCAACCACACCCATAAAAAGTTATCAGCAGACTCGCACTTTTTAGCCGAACTATCCATGACGTTCTCTTTTTACTTGGCATCTCATTATGATAGTAGGTATGTATTTTGTGCGATATCAGTAGTTTTTGTCATGTTCAGTAACTGTCTGTAGTCGTTTTTTTCCATACTCAAGTTCCAAGAGGACCTCCATGTTAAAGTCAAGTTGACAAAAACTTATCGAAAAATACTCTCAATGTACACATACTATCACATAATTACCATTTTAATTGTAAATAATATGTTCTTGCCAATATTATGTTTTCCATTTTCATGTACATTTTAAATTTTGTGTACCTTTGCCTCTTTAAATACATACATTCTTGCCGATATGTTTTTCAATAATTTTTTATCCTTTCTATTTTTGTACGTTTTTTATGCTATAAATTTTATATTTTCAATATAGTTATTATTATTACATTTTTATATTGATAGTTTAAAGTAAAATATAACTGAAATGTTTTTGATATGAATTGTGGTTTTTTGTTTCCCAAACAAGTTATGTAATTATAGTAGATAAATACCTATATTTTAGATCTCATAATAATATTTAGATATACATTTCAGTTTTGACAAGCCACCGCTGCAGCATCTCAATGGCATGTTGATTGCATCAGCTCTCGTTCTATCACGATTAGCTGAGTGGTTAAGCACTCGCTTGCCATGCGGAAGGTCCCGGTTTCAATCCCCCGAGCCGACAAAAAAATTGTATTCAAAATTTGGTTACATTTGTTTGTAAGGGTTACCTTCCGGTGCGCTCGTGTTGACCCAGCACCTAAATTGGAAGTATTATGTCTCTTCTGGCCCATCAGAGGAGAAACATGATGGGCAGGCTACAATACAGACCACAAGCGTCTACAATAGCTGCTGTTTCATGGCTACGAAATAAAAACTGCTGTGAAACAAACATCTTAAAAAATAAAATAAATCACTGAAGTTAAGCGAGCTTAGTACTTCTTGGCAATCTAGATGAAATATCTTAGATGAGGGATTTTCCTTATCTTATCCGATTATGGTACTAAAAATAGGTTATCATGTTTGTCAATATAACTGCAGACTACTAAGAAAATGAAAATTGAAGAAAATAAAAACTTAACTGAGATCTACTTATGTACAGAATCAGAGATTTTTTATTTCCAAGATCACATACAGATATTGTGGACTAATACACAGTTATTTAGCATTTACATTACATTGCGTTATCTGGTTAACAATACACTGTACAAAAAACTAAGTTCGAACATCTAGGGCGAATTTAATGAACTTTTGAGTCACTCATAAGTGTCGTCTCTTTCATAATGCATATTCCGTTTTGTACTTTATATGAGAGTTAAGTCTGCTGAACTCATTTGAATATACCTTGTTTATACTGCCTGGGTAAGATTGAAAAGTCCCTTTACTCCAGCAGTCAAACAGGTCTTATATATTTTATAGGATAAAAAAGTGTTAAGTCTGTCTGAGTGACCAAAAAACCGAATGAAAATGTCATACAAAGTACCAATCAAGCGTTACATTTTAGTTTAGTAAATTACGGTACATAGTCCAAACAAGATATCACAAGTAAAGTCGTTAGAAAAATACCGCCTTATTTATACTGCCCGACTAGGACTAATAAGTCCAATTATTCCAGCAGTAAGCCCAAGACGTATTATTTTATCCGGCTGGATTTCGAAACCGCGACCCTGGATTACCAGACCGGCGCCTTGACCTCTGAGTTTACCAGAACAGAAAGAAATCTGTTAATAATAATAAGACTGTTTAGTGGAAAGTAACCACCAGGCGAATTTAATGCTTCAAGCATTTTCTAACACCTAACCCTCAGAGTCTTATTTTTAAACGTGTCACAAACGCAAATTATGAGAAAAATTCATGCACTGGGTGGGATTCGAACCAATGGATCCCTACGCTACCTGGATTACCAACTATCGCGTTAACCACTTGACTACCAGCATTAATTCTATGCTTTTGAATAGATTACTTCAATGTTTTAGTACTGACAGCTTAACATTGAAAATTAAATGTGTTCATCTAGTATTATGACAAGGGCTAATTTCATTGAGCTTTGGCACTCAAAATCAAGTAGTTACCACGTTAAAAAATCATATTTATGTTAATCACATTCGTGATATCACAACTACTCAAACTCGCTATAATCTACGCTGAAACCGGGACTTGAACCACCGACCTCCAGGTTACAAGTCCACCGCCTTATCCATCAAGCTACCGTGGTCGGCTAAGTGGTTACCACGTTAGTGCTCATTACAAGAGTGGTGCAAAACTAGCTTCACTAAACCTAACCAAACTTGGGACTTGAACCATTGACCTCCAGATTACAAGTCCACTGCCTTCCTGATCAAGCTTCTGAGAGCTGTATTTCCAGATGGTGAGTATTAATTCTAATAGACGCGACGTTAATTTTAATTGAAATTAATTATTACAATTATTATGTAAGACCATTTTTTAAGAAATTCAAATTTCTACTAGGTGCTTTTTTATAACACTGATACGTAAAAACGAGTGAATTGTCTATTTTTGTTAATAATGTAGTAATACCTCAGTCAAAAATTAAACATAAATAACGTTTAATCTTTATTAAGTTTGATAAAAAGATTAAACAAAAAACTTATGAAAATTGTCAGAAAATTAAATAAATTACCATCTTTATATTTCACCTAAGTTTTTTAAATTGTAAAAAGCTATTCCCTCTTTATTTCTAAGTACTAAGTATATCTGCTAGAAAAATAAACATTATAAAACTTTTAACGCATTGACTAACTTCTTAAGAACTACCCTCTTAATAATACTTAAGCAGCTGTAAAAATACTTATAATTCACTTTTGAAGTTGATATCTAATGTTATGCCCGCCTTCAACATTGCTAAATTTTAACTCCTAAATAATTATTAAAGTACAGAATATTTACACGATCAATATTTTTTTTTCAACATAATTTTTGGTGTCTTCACAACCCTTCCTAATATTCTTAATGGTCATGCAAGAGATATTGGGGCGAGTGACGAAAAAATACAACTGGAAGTTAAAAAATTGGTAAGGAAAAAGTAATTGGTTGAAAAAGCACAAAAATCAAAACCTTAATCTTACACAGAGGGGAAGTCAGTACGGAAAAGCGTTCATTATTGAAAAATAGATAGGTAGGTAAGTAAATAAAAAAATCATTTTTTTAGCCTAGTTGTAAATTAGAAAAATAGATATTTGAAATAATTTAAACATAATTCAGGGAAAAAAACCTATAAAAAAGAGATAAAAAATAACATTTAATTTTTCAATAAAGTTAATTACCACAGTTCGTCCATATTTCACACAAACACTTTGATCTAGCTATACAAAAAAAAGCGGAAAACCACATTCAAGAAGAATACTTTAAAGTTTTAGGGCGAAATTAATAGACAAATGCTATTTATCAAGTCATTAGCGTCAGTTTTCCCTATCTTACACAGTACGCAATCCGTGTCTTAGCGCCACAGAGGTATTAAAAACGTCTAATTCCGCCCTTAGTTTTCTTGTTTAAGAGTCAAAGATTAAAATTAAGTAAATACAGTAACGTCGATTTCACGCCCAGCGCAACATTTTGTATCGAAATGTTGCGAAGCGTTTCGCAAATTTCGCAATGTTTCATCTTCCTCTAGAATCAATTGAGATCAAAAACCACTTAAACACTGAACTTCGCATTCAAAATTCCAGATAGAAGGTTATGAATCTTATCGAAACAAGGTGTTGCGCTCAGTTTGAAACCGGATTAAGTAAGCGGAGAAGCAAAACTAAAAGCATTTGTATTCAATGTTCACTTAAAATTGAAAATATTATTCCGTCTGATATAGGTGCTAACTTTATTTTTTTATTTTTAATATTTTTTAAAGGTAATTGTGCCACTAAACCGCTTTCGCATTACTTCAGGGCACTCTTTACCTTTACATGCAGGCCATTCCGGAAAGTGAAAACTCGGTTAGAATTTTCCGCTCCGACCGGGATTCGAACCCGCAACCTCCTGGTCAGCGACCAATGCTCTTAACCACTGAGCCACGGAGGTCGGCAATAGGTGCTGACTTGAACTTGAGAACTTCAAACAATTTTGGTACGTTTTTATTGATTCGCAGTCTGCCTCGGCTGTTTGGAACTCACTGCTTGCGTGTTTAGTAGTTTAAAGTTAAATTTCGATGCGCCTAAAATGGACTAACTATAATGTAAGGGACCTTACGGGGTAGTTTTTGAATTGGAACGGAAAGAAACAGATCAGAGTCAATTGGCTGATCCATTTAGCTACCATAAAATCAAAATAGAAATCACTTCTGTATTTTTAAAATCCTACATGTTATTATGTAACCATCAATAGCATAGGCCCCTAAACATTACCCTGAATTCTCTGAAACATTCATCATCCATATATTTTATCTGCAACATATTTTACCGGGTATTGGACAAAAAATTATCAAAGATATGTATTTTTTAGGAAGACACCCATTTTTATTGTTTTTAGTTTAAAGCTATAACTCGGCACTTAGTTGCCGTTATGGTTTGTGCCCGTGGCTTAGGTCCCATTAGAATTTTGGAAAATCCTTTCTTAATACGCACCTAAATACCAAAAGAAAACTTTGTACCAAATTTGGAGTCATTTGGCAAAGCTGTTTCAGAACTGCATAAATTATATGGAATGAATGAAAATGGATGTTATACATATATGTATTAAGATAATAAACGGCCCTGTATATTCTAATCTTGCGTAAAAAGTTTTAGATGGATTGAAATATGTTTCAGTTAGATCAATAGACTCAGGTGTCATGGAGATAATTGATCTTTTTTTTGTTGGATTTAACGTCCTTTCAACAGCATGGTCAAATCACTAATTGGTCTTTATCCTTTATCATTTACGGAATACATTTTCGTATGAGTACTGATGTACTTTTTGAGATCATTATCTCATGTTTTTCGTATATTTCAAGACGACACGATACCTACTTGAGAATCCAAACAGTACTAGCAATGTCACGTTTATGTTGGTATTTTGATGCGTTCATCTAAAAGTAGGATAGAAATACAGTTTAGGAGGCATACACTATTTCTAGCACAACAATGGATACCCTTCTTACGAACAAGCTCTTAAAATTTTCCTGAAAATTTTGTCCTACTTTTAGAAAATATTAATTTATTCTTATTATCTAAAATATTGCTTTACAGTGTTGTCGAGTTGCTTCAGCTGTTCTTCTCATTATCACTTTGACAACCCTGGTGAGTAGATTTGGCTAGATCACAGATTCTACCAAGTACAGTGCAGCATCTCCCTGGAAAATAGGTACAAAAATAATTAGAAAATAAAAATTGTACATTGGGGTACTATGTACATTAAAGAAATATATAAATTGACAAGATAATTCATATCAGGACGCTATCACAAGTTATCTATGCTGTGTGTACTCACATCTTGTCTCAACACTTCTCATCTATGCTGTGCGTACTCACATCTTGTCTAAACTCTTCTCATCTCTGCTGTGTGTACTCACATCTTGTCTCAACACTTCTCATCTGTGCTGTGCGTACTCACATCTTCTCTCAACACTTCTCATCTGTGCTGTGCGTACTCACATCTTGCCTCAACACTTCTCATCTATGCTGTGCGTACTCACATCTTGTCTAAACTCTTCTCATCTCTGCTGTGCGTACTCACATCTTGTCTCAACTCTTCTCATCTCTGCTGTGCGTACTCACATCTTGTCTCAACTCTTCTCATTTCTGCTGTGCGTACTCACATCTTGTCTCAACACTTCTCATCATTGCTTGCTGTTCTCTCATTATCTTGTGCAACCCTGGTGCGTAGATTTGGCTCAATCACATTCTACAAGTACGTAGCAGCATCTTGGTGTCAAATATTAAAATAATTTGCATGTGGGGGTACTAACATTAGTAAATTATCATTGCGCGTATTCACATCTGTCTACACTCTTCTCATCTTGCTGTGCGTACTCACATCTTGTCTCAACTCTTCTCATCTCTGCTGTGCGTACTCACATCTTGCCTCAACACTTCTCATCTATGCTGTGTGTACTCACATCTTGTCTCAACACTTCTTATCTCTGCTGTGCGTACTCACATCTTGTCTCAACACTTCTCATCTCTGCTGTGCGTACTCACATCTTGTCTCAACTCTTCTCATCTCTGCTGTGCGTACTCACATCTTGTCTCAACTCTTCTCGTCGTGTCGTCTCAATTTCTCATCTCTTATCTGCTGTGCGTACTCACATCTTGTCTCAACTCTTCTCATCTCTGCTGTGCGTATTCACATCTTGTCTCAACTCTTCTCATCTCTGCTGTGCGTACTCACATCTTGCCTCAACACTTCTCATCTATGCTGTGTGTACTCACATCTTGTCTCAAACTTCTTATCTCTGCTGTGCGTACTCACATCTTGTCTCAACACTTCTCATCTCTGCTGTGCGTACTCACATCTTGTCTCAACTCTTCTCATCTCTGCTGTGCGTACTCACATCTTGTCTCAACTCTTCTCTCTGCTGTGCGTACTCACATCTTTCTCAACTCTTCTCATCTCTGCTGTGCGTACTCACATCTTGTCTCAACTCTTCTCATCTCTGCTGTGCGTACTCACATCTTGTCTCAAAATCTTCTCATCTATCTGCTGTGCGTACTCACATCTTGTCTCAACTCTTTCGTCTCTGCTGTGCGTACTCACATCTTGTCTCAACACTTCTCATCTCTGCTGTGCGTACTCACATCTTGTCTCAACTCTTCTCATCTCTACTGTGCGTACCATCTTGTCTCAACTCTTCTATCTCTGCTGTGCGTACTCACATCTTGTCTCAACTCTTCTCATGGGCGTTCACACTGTCTAATCTTCATCTGCTGTGCGTACTCACATCTTGTCTCAACTCTTCTCATCTCTGCTGTGCGTACTCACATCTTGCCTCAACACTTCTCATCTTGCTGTGCTACTCACATCTTGTCTCAACACTTCTCATCTCTGTGTGCGTACTCACATCTTGTCTCAACACTTCTCGTCTCTGCTGTGCGTACTCACATCTTGTCTCAACACTTCTCATCTCTGCTGTGCGTACTCACATCTTGTCTCAACTCTCTCGTCTCTGCTGTGCGTACTCACATCTTCTCTCAACTCTTCTCATATCTGCTGTGCGTATCATCTTGTCTCAACTCTTCTGTCTCTGCTGTGCGTACTCACATCTTGTCTCAACTCTTCTCATATCTGCTGTGCGTACTCACATCTGTCTCAACTCTTCTCATCTCTGCTGTGCGTACTCACATCTTGTTACTTCTCAATCAGTTCTCATCTCTGCTGTGCGTACTCACATTCTTCTCAACTCTTCTCAGTCTCTCTATGTGATGCCGTACTCACATCTTGTCTCAACTCTTCTGGTTCCTCAGCAGGCTCTCAGCCGTGACCAGGGTGGCCTGATCTGTGCTGTGCGGGGCTCGCTGATCCGGATCCAAGTCAGCAGTCAGTCTCTCTCTCACCTGATCCAGCGTGGAATCAGTGCGCGAACTGAAACGAAGAGATAGTGTGGTATATAATAATAATAAGATCACCTTATTATATTGCACTATCAGGACAATGGTTCTCACTAACCAGCAATAGCCGACCCATCGGCTCAGTGTGTCACGTGAGGAGTTGGTTGCTGGATTGGTACATTGGTGGACGGGTTCGAATCCCGGCGGGAGCTGAATATTCTACCGAGTTTTCCGATGTTCGGAGGCATGCATTTGAGGATAAAAGGGTCCTGAAGTAATGCGGACAGCGGTTGGATTAAAGCTGTATTTTTTTACTGTATGTTTATATTATTGAAAAATAAAGTGATCTTTAATCTGACGCAAAAAAGTGAATTACTAGACGCAAAAAATCTAATATATTACTTAGACGTAAAAATAAGTGATATTACTTAATGTAAAAAAGTGATATTACCGGACACATGATATTATTGGAATAAAAATAAAGGCAAAAACTACTGGACAACTGACCTTGTGCTGCTCGCATGACCTCTGCGGTGAGTCAGCCTAGAGGTCTGGTCTTGCACTGTCTTGGATATGCTGCTATCACTCAGTCTGGAGGCAGACTCCTGCTCGTCTGAAGAAACCTGGAACCAATATCATACATTTATATGTATATTTTTTTAAACAATATTTCCATTTATTTGGCAAAGATAATTAAATTCTTCAAAAGTTACGCCAGCCTCCGTGGCGTTTTAATGGTTGTGATACTGCCCGTAATCAAAGACCCGAGTTCGATCCCGGTTGGAGCAGACTTTTCAAAGGTAATTCTGTTTCCACCAAACACGTGAGGCTGGCATTTCCCGCAAACCCCTCTGCTGGGGGACTGCTCCTGGTCTAGGCAAAGGGAAAGACCAGGGGCTTTTTCGTGGGGCGCCGGCACCAGTCAGCGTTCCCCCTCCTCCCCTTTTCCCTTTCCCTCCCCTGTAATTTTAAAACCCTTTTCCCCCCTAGGCTGGTTAACCCACGCCCCCCCGGGTGAAGTTGTCCCGTTGGACTTTTGGGGACTTGAACTTTTACAGGATTGTGGACAGGGGAAAGGGCCTGAGGCGGAAGGGGGTTAAGGGGCGTTTGTAAAATTCCCAAAAAATTTTAATTTTCCCAAAAATAAATAAAAAAATTTATATGCAAAAGGATAATCTTGAGGGAATTGGGGTATTGTAGAAATGGGACAACCGGCTTAGTTTTTATATTGGGTATAGTGGGTTGGTTGGAGCAACGTATAGCTTAGTTCCTTTGGGAAAAACCCTGAAAAATTTGTTAAAATAAAATAAAAAAATTTTTTTTTTATTTCTTAGGTTCTTGCACCAAAACCCATTTACCTTTTGGAAATTTTCATAATTTTTTTACTTTCTGACCCCGTACCTGAAAAATAAGCACTTGGCAAAAAAAGGCCCCCCCGGGATACCAAAACATAGACCCCTTGGCAAGACTACCTAAAAAGGGGGCCCCAAGTCCAACTAACCTTGATGACATACCGAACATAAGCCATTGCATAGAAAAATAAAATAACCCTTTTTGGCAGAATCTAAAAAATAGAGCCACTTTTAAAAATATGAAAATAGAGCCCCTTGGAAAGACTTACCTAACTGACCCCCTTGCATAACAACCTGACTGACCATTGAAAACCCAAAATACCCTTGAAAAATGGAAAAAAGTCACTTCCATTCTTAGGGAACTTAAAACCCACTTGCTAAATCCCTGAAATTAAGCCCTTCATAAAATTCCTACCTTTAAGCCACTTGGAGAATTTTACCTAAACAAAAACCCTTGCATAGGGCCCTGAAATTTAACCCTTTTTTTTTTGGAAATTTGAACAAACCACTTGCAAAGGGACTTTTTTTTGCAAAACCCCACATGGGCCTTCATGGGCCCTTCATCCCCCTAAACTCCCCAAAAAAAACAATTCCTGGACAAACCTTTTCCCCCAAAATTCCCTTCCCTTCTTAAAAACCCCGGGGCGAAACCTTAACCCCCCCAAGCTGCTCACTTGCAACAACTTGACATGGCACGCCCCACAAAAAGGAAGGGAGAATTGAAACTACCATTAACGAACTACCTGAACAAAAGAGCCAACTTGAGAAAGAAAAACTGACTAGAGCCATTGAAGACATACCAAACCTATAACCATTGCGCAGCATTATGGAAAAGGCCATTGCAAAATTTTTACTGAAATTATAGGCCACTTGCATTACTTGACCATAGGATGCAAAAAAACATGGCATTGGGGTTTCCGGAAAGGCCACTTCTAGAATACTGAATAGAGCCATGCTTGACCAAAAGACACTTGGAACATAGAAAATACCTGAAATAGAGCCACTTGCATAGAATACCTAAATGACCACTTGCCATTACATACCTGGAACATAGAGCCACTTGCATAGCATACCGAACATAGAGACTCTGTTTAGAATGACATTTACCTGAACATGGGCCATTCCCATAACATCCGAAAACTAAGAGCCACTTGGGAAGGGAACCCCAAGACATTATCCCTGAACATAGGAGCTACTTGTTGAAAATACCTGTGGAAGGACCGATAGGCATTTGAGAATTAATAATTGAACCCCAAAAAAAAATAGAGCCTTGGATAGAAATACCGACATAAGCCACTTGCCGACTACCTAAACATAGGACATTCAAAGACTTTACCTTGATAGAGCCACTTGCGCAGACATACTGAACATAGAGCCACTTGCGCAGACATACTTTAATTAAAATTTTTAAACAGTCCCCGGGGATCTAATTTACATTAAATAATAAAAACATAGAAATTCTTATAATATCTTAACTAGATATTAAAAATTAAGAAACAAAATTTATCAAGGGCGGTTGGTTTAGCCAAACGCTTCTCTTCCGACCAACTTGAAAAAAAAGTAAGAGAGAAAATGGATTGAAAGGCATTATCACATTTCAAACTTTGTTTAATTAATTAATTTACCTTTTGGTGGTCCTGTATTAAAATTGTAATGTGTTAAATTGTTTGAATTAAAAAATTTCTAGAAAAAAAAGAAAACACTTCGGAAACTAACTAGAGCCACTTGCGCGACACACGCCGTGGAAGTAGTTGGTTGGCACGCGTGATTTTTGGCCGCAGACATGTCCTGGTAGCAGATGGCGCAGAGTCATAAAAATGCCGCAGCTGCGGGCGGGGACGCTCGGGACGGGTCTATCTTCTCCACCGGGTTTCTTGGCTTCATGAAAACACACCCAGCCGTTCTTAGCCTCGCACCTGGGGGGGTGGAATAAAATGAAATAATTTTATGTAATAACTGGGGGTTTTAAAATACATAAAATTTGCGGGGGCCGAGGCAGGGGTGAAGAAAAATCTTTTTCCCCAATGGAGGGTTGAGGTAATTTCAAAATCCCTCTTTTTTGCTTACATTAATTTTATAAGACAAAGACACTACAAAATTTTCGGTTTCCCGAGGACTTCCCAGTTCGGAGAAACAGTGATGGAACACTGATGAAATGAGTAGTCAATGTAGATTTTAAAAAATTATCTTTTATAAAATAATTTTAAAATTTAATACTTCTTTTTTTAAGGAACCAGCTGACTGGTTGAATTTTTTAAATATTTTATATAATAATAATAAACTCTTTGTTTAGGAACCATGCTTTGGGGGTGGAATATAATGAAATAATTTTATAATCTTAAAAAATATATTTCTTTATTTTAAAGGACACCCCTGCAGGTGTGGAAAATAGTGAAATAATTGTATATAAATTATACTTGTTTAAGAACCGTGGGAGGGTGTGGAATATAATGAAATAATTTGTAATACAGGGCGAACATAGCCCAGGGGGTAAATCCCCTCCCCAATGGGGAAGGTTTCCCGGGTTTCGAACCCCTTTGCGCCGACAACAAATTTTAATTCAAAATTGGTTACGTTGTTTGTAAGCTCCGGTGGTCTTGTAACCACCCCCTAAATGGGAAATAATATTGTCATTTCTCAAGGCCATCAAGGAATAGGATAAAAGGATTGAGCAGGCTAATTACACAGCAAAGGGCTTATAGTGCTTTTTCCCCCCAGGCGATTTTTTTTTTTGATGTTGTTTAATAAGGAAAAAAATTGGAGGTTAGTTGGTAAAAAGTTGGAGCTTAATTTGCTTGATGGTTATTAAATAAAGAGGTTATTAAAATTACCATATTTTTATGCTTAATAAAATAATTTTAATAGATGAGTTTTTCACAGCTTTTTTTAAATTTATAAATGGGGTATATCGTATAACTTTACCCCATTTTAAATTAAACTGGGTTGCGTTGTTGTCAAGGGTTAAGCGGCTAGTCTGGTAATCCGGGGCTCGGGACCCCGTTGGTTCAATTTCCATCCAATGCATGGATTTTTCCTCTTTAATTGAGTTTGTGGCCATGAATTTAAATCTAAAGGGTTAATTGTAAAAAAAAGCTTTTGGTTTTATTTTTTTAGGGCATTACCCAAAAGGGCCTTTTTAACTTACAAAGAAGTATTAAATTAATTGGGGAAATTTTAAAAAAAGTTTATTTACTTACCAGGTATGAAGTAGGCGTGGATCCCACATCATGGCGGCTCTCACTCCCCTCCAGTCGAACAGCAGAATCCAGGCTCCGTTGAAGAGAAGGAAGATGCCGAAACAGAACTCATCTGCATTCAAGTCAAATAAAATTTTTGATACTGCTCATTTAAAAACAAAAATTAATTTTCACGTGTGGCAGCTTTTTTTAGTTTTTTCCCATAAAATTGGGGTTTTTATTTTTTAATTTTTTTTTAATATGTTAAATTTGTTGCATACAAATCAATGGGTTAATTAATATAGTTAATTAATGCTGTTAAGACAAAAATAAATATGGCAAGTCATAAACGAACTAAAAAGTTTTTTTAAAAATTACTTTTAGTTGTGAAAATTTAGTCTTTTCATTCTTTAATACCCCAAAATTTTAAATTTTTCCTAATTTCGCCATGGGCTGCTAACATTAAGCAGTACTCATTTTTTCTCACGAGGATGATGGACCGACCCCCGTACGACAAAAAAATTGGGGGGGTCGAAACCCAGGTCACCTTGCGTAAATTTTCCTAGCGCGTTAACTCACTCGGCCCATTTGAAAGACTATTGTCTTTTCCATAAACGCAGACATAAAAAGAATTCTTCTTTAGGTTTACTTTTTACTTAGATATTTATTTTAGTCCGATGGCCCTCCAGCCAACTTAATGGAAAAAGTTGTATCGTTCTGAACCACATATTTATTTTCCACTATGTTTATCTAGTGTGATCAACCATGGTGAGAACTTTGGCTTTTTCTTTTTGACCCATTAAAACCCTTGGGAACTGCAAGCTAGCCGGGTTGTTAGGGTTGGAGTCGTTCTTTGTTGTAGTTTGTAGCCCGGGCCTTTTTTTTTTCCCCCAAAAGTGGGGTTTTTTCGTTTTCCCCGCGAGGCGTGGCTGTGACGCAGATATTTTTTCCCGTGTTTTGGCACGGGGCAAAAATTACTTTTTGCCAAACAAATTACTTCCGTGTTTCCAAAGCAAAGTTTTCCCCCTTTCCAAAGAATAGTTTCTTTTGGTTTAAAAAAAAAAATTTTTGGGAAAAAAAATTTTTTCCTTTTCCCAAAAAAATTTTTATTTCGGTTTAAACAAATAGTTTTTTTTTAAAATTTTTATTTTTTCCAAAAAAAATTCTTTTTAAAAATTTTTTAAAAGGGTTTTTAAAAATTGCCCCATTAAAAAGGGGAAATTTTTATTAATATGGTAAACAGGAATGATTGGTTACTCCCTGGTAGAAAAGGGGGTGAAATAGGCTTAAGTATAAAAAAAGGGGAAAATTTTATACTTCCTATGGGATAGAAAAGGAGTTAAAGGGTTTTAATCCCAATGAAAAAGGGTTTTTTTGGCTTCTTTTTGGGGAAAAAAAAAGGGGAATATGGTTATTTTTTTTGAAAAAAAGATAGTTTTCGTACCTGAAAAAAGAAAATCTAGGTTACAGTTGGAAAAAAAATTTGGTAAATTTAAAACAAAGATTAGAAAGGTTGTATGGTAGGTTTTAGTCCCCTTTAAAATTTTCCCAAAGATTAATTATATTATTTGATACATTATTAGGAAAAATTTTTTATGCAATTAAATAAACTTTTCTAAAGGAAAACTTTTAAAAGGGAAATTTTAGTTTTTTTTTCAAAAAATTTTAAACCCTAAAAATTTTACTTGTTCCAAATTTGGAAATGGGCCAAAGTTAAGGAAACAGGTTTGATATCCCTTAAATTTTGGAAAAGAAAAAGGAGTGCACAGGTTTTCCAAGGAAAAAATTGTTATGGATAGTAAAACGGAATAAAATTAGAAAAAAACTTGAAATTGGAATAATAACAAAGAATAAAAAAGGTTAATATTTTGAAAAAAGAAAATAAAATCTTCAGGTATAAGTCTGATAGAAAAGGAATAATATAAATTTAACCAAAATAATGGATAAGAAATTTGTAAAAATTAAGGACTGAATAATTTTAAAAGAGATAGAAACATAGGCAAGAGAATTTAAAATTTTGAAAAAATTTATAATTTATTTAATATTGTTTTTAATAATTTGGTAAATTATATAATAAAATCTAAATTTTTGGCCCTACGAAAATGTCTTTTTTAATTTTAATTTTTATTAGTAAAATTAATTAAATTTTACTTTATTTAAATTTAAAAATTTTTATTGAATATATTTTAAAAAAATTTTAATTTTTAAAATTTAAAAAAAATTGTTAAAAAATATTTTTTAATATAAAAATTTTGGACAAATATAAAATTTTTAAAAGTTTTAACATTAAGGGGAATTTAGTGTTTCCCTAAATTTTATAGGTTAAGTCAATTGTTATTTGAAAAGCATACCAATATTTTTGAATTAATAATTGGGGATTTTTAAACAATTTACCTTACTTTTTTTAACATTTTTTTTAGTTATTTTTGTGTATTTTTCTTGGGTGGATATTTAAAAATACCGAATTAACTTGGGGAAAATTTTAGTCCAATTTATTTTAATTTTAAGGGAATAAATTTTATAGGATTTTGTATTTCATGTAAGAATTGAAGAATTTTGGGAATACCAAAATTTTTGGAACTTCGGATAAGACGCAAAGCCAAAATTAAAAAAAACAATTTTTTTTTTAATTTAAAAAAAACAAATATAAATTAAAATATTCCAAAAAATTTAAATAAAACAAACCAAAAAAAAAAATCCCTTTCTGAAATTAAATGGGTTTCTAAAACCTTTTAAAATACAATTTTCCCCCAAGGGAAAATTTAATTAGGTAGTTGTAAAAAAAATTTCAAATTTTTAAATAAATTTTTTTTTAATTGAATTGTTGAAATTATAACTTAACCCAACGTTTAATATTCATTGCTAAGAATTTTTGAATTTGGGAAAGGCCCCTTTTTACTTAAATGTGTTTTGTTTTAATCAAAAAAAAAGTTATTTTTATATTTACAAAAACAAAAAAATACTCCCGACCCCTTTGGGGTTGTGGGCTTTAGACCATTTAAGGGTTAAATTTTAATTTCCCCTTAAAATTTTAAAATTAAAAGCCGGAACTCCCTTTCTTGGCCTTGTAAGTGGTTTAAAGGGCAAACCTCTTGTCTTGTTCTTGGCCACCTTGCACTTTAGAATATTTAAAAACCAATAAATTTTGTTAATTTCCGATTTCAAGGAAAAAATATAAATTTGGGGAATTAAAATTTTTTATTTTTCTGTTTTTCCAACTTTTAAAAAAAAAAAAAACGTTTTTTTATTAAATTAAATTAAAAATTTTCCCAAAAATTTGTAAAAAAATTTTTTAAAAATTTTTGTTTCATTAGGTAAACGCTTATATTCCCCAACCCCAATTTTTATATTTTCCATTCCGAACCCATTTTTCCAAAACTATTTTAACCAAATCTTTTCAAGGAAAAAATTATTGGGAAATTCAAATGGAATTTTTTTGAATTAAATTTTTTGATTTTGAATATTGGGGTTAAATTTTCAATGATAACCCGGGTTTCCCCTTTAAAAACCCCGGTTGGTGTAAAGGTGGCCAAGAAAAAAAGCATTTTTGAGGAGGGGTGGTTTTTAATATGTTTTTTTGCGATAAATGGCAACCAAAATCGTTTCCGTTCAAGAGTGACTGGGAAGAAAGATACACGGGAAAGAAAATTATAAGGTGAAAAAGGGGGAGTGATGCAATTTTTTAGGGAAAGGGTTAAATTTTTAGAAGGGATTGGTAAAGAAAAAACGGGGGTTTAAAACTTTTACCGAAAACCGGGTTAAAAAATATAATAAAAAAAGTCCCTTTTGAATAAAAACAGAGATAGATAATATAAAAGGAGGATAAAATAAAAGGGGGAAAGGGTGGAGAAAATAAAAGGGGGGGTTAACAGGAGGGAAGGATAAAGAATAAACAGGCTAAAAGGATAGAAAAAATAAAAGGGGGTTTAAAAATTTTTAAATATAAACAAGGGGAAAAAAATGGTAGATAAAAAGGGGGTTTAAAAGGGGTAAAAGGAAGGGGAAATTAACAAATTAAAGTTAAAAGGGAAAATTCAGGGAGTATACTGATTAGGGGGAAGTAAAAAGAAGGGGGGAAGAAAAAGGAAAGGGGGTTAAAACCAATTGACAGGACGGGGGGAGGAATCCGTAACGGGGGCATAACAAATTTTTAAAATTATCGAGGACAAAAAAATTAAACCCGGTAAACAGGGGGGCATTATGGGTGTAAATCAAAATTAAAAATTTTTAAAAATTTTACCTCCATGTCTGACTCACACTCACCGAGTCGCTTCATCGTGAGATCCCTTTCTTGCAGGGCGTCCCCACAGAAGCGAACAACTCTCGCTGTCCAGGGTTTTGAAGACCTTCTCTTCTTTGGGGAAGCCCGATCCTTCAGTCGGTTGTACAGTCTTGTTTTTTTTGGGCCTCAAATTCTGACCTCTTTTCCTCTATCCTCTTGGCCTTCCTCGTCTCTTCTTGACCTTAAAAACCTGAAGCACGAGGATTTTTTTCTTGATCGGGTTACCTCCCTTTACTTTCTTCAGAGCTGTTTTGGGTTCAAAAAAGCGCCCCCGCTTTGGGAAAGTTTACCATCCCCTTGCAAATGACTGGGTGTGGGCATCCCCTTTTTGGGCGGGTTTTTATGCAAATCATGGCCCCCTTGAATTTTTGTTTTGGGTTGGGTAAAATTTACAACGCGCGGTTCAATGAACCGACTATTGTCCGCATTTGGCGTTTTCCTCGACCGTTTTTTTTCCCCTTATTCCTTTTGGCAATGATCGCAGGATTCGCTCTCTTGGATCGAAGAACTGTTCCTTTTAACGTCACGTCCTTTATCATCCAGCTTATTGGAGTACCGACTCTTATAATTCCGTCTTTTATCGTTCGGACGTTTCTCTCCACCGAGATTGTCTTGCCCGCACTCTCTGAGTGCACTCCCGTCCCTGCTTTGACGGTTTCTTTCTTCACGTAATCTATCGTCGCGTTTCTTTAAATACTTTCTTTCATCATTGAGGCGACACTGGTTGTCCGTACTCTCCATGTCGCTGCTACTTGCTCTCTTCTTGTCGTCGCGTCTCCTCTCATCGCCCTGATTTCCACCTTGCCGACGGTGCCTCTCCTTCAATGGCTGCCGAACCTTTCTCTTAGTATGAAGCGCTTGTGCAGAGTTGTCCACGGAATCAGATACGGAAGTTGGTGTGATGTTACAGTTGCAATGCATGGTGCCTTGATTCCTCTTCAGTGTGCATTCACACGTGATATGCTTTCTTTCAATCGCAGTCCTCAGCGAGGAACTCATCCTGTTACTTTTATCTACTCTATCGTTTCTAGATTTTGCAAAGTTATGCATTTGTTTTTGTGTCTCAGTGTTTTTGCATTGTTCTTCTGTTGTGTCACTGTCCCACACTGCTGCTGCTCCGGCTGTTGCTACCACATATTCTGCCTCTTCAGAGACCGAACTGTATGTGACCGATCTCAAATGTTTGCTTTGTTTTTTCATCGGATGCCTATGGGTACCGCCGCTATCTTTCGAGGAATCTAAATTTTTCCTTTGTTTTTCGCTGTAATTATCTTTCTTACACAAATCCTTCCGCGATTGTTTTCTATTCACGCCAGCACGCACTTCCTCTTGTCTGCCCTGCGTCTTGGGTTCCTTGCTCATCACACGGTCTGGTTCGGAACATGTAGAGTCGCTGTCACTTTGCGGCGCGCGCGTCTTCACCAGATGACTTCTGGAGCGACACTGAGGCATCTTGTTCTGTCGCCGGGCAGGCGAACTGCGCGAACAAATCGAATCACTGTCAGATTCATCCGAGTAGCGTCGCTTCTCTTTCGCACTTTTCTTTCCGCCTCGCTTCTTGTTAGCATTGTTAGCAACTTCTACTCTCAAGACTTCCTCGTCACTAAATTCATCGGGGCACAAACGCCTCTTCTGTTTAACACCTCTGGTCTCTCGACCCTCTTTTCTGTCACGCTTTCGAGACTTTTTCCCATTGGGTGGTCCAGGAAAGCTGCAGCTGCCTCTGGCTAGATCGCCGTTACGAGGAGCCCCCTGTCCCACACGAGGCTGCCCCACACAGGACTGGCGAGGTGGGGCTGTGGACGGGCGACCCTGACGGCGCGGGGGGCCAGGTTCCTTTTCGCGGGATTTTTTTCTCACATGTGAATCCTTTTCTCTGTAATCTTTCTGCTTCAAGCACTCTTTTTTCCTGTGATTTTTTTCTCTGGGAGAATCTTCTTGGAAGTTCTTTCCTTTGTAGGTCGCGGATGTGGGGCGGGAGCCCTGGCTGGGGCATATAGACACTACCGGGGATAGTCTCCGTATGGGAGCTGGTCTCCTTGTGGGCGCTGGTCTCCGGGTGGGAGTTGGTCTGCGTGTCGGGGTGTGTCCTGATTGGCTGCTGGCGAAAGTCATCCTCGACGGCTCACTCAACAGAGTTGCTTTGCTATCAGTCATCACCGCCACCAGCTTTTCCAGCTCGCTGTTCAGATCCTTGAGGTTGAAACAGAGGTACTCTCCGCTGTCTTTGGGTGCTGAAGCCATGTCTGTCTATTACTTTCGGTCGAGCAGCCTCTTTTTAATTGACGGCAACAATAGTATGGTAGGTTTTGCTTTCTATTTTTTAGCGAGTGTCAATTGTTGTCTTTGACTCTAATTGAAACTACATGTTTGAGAATTACTGGAATGAGAATTACTGGATGGTAGGTTTTGTTCACTAGTTGTACCAAATGTGTTTATTGTTGTGTAAAGAAATATAAAAAAAGTATTGTTTAATGTAATAATTTAAATTATTGGTGTTCTCCTGATGATACTTAAAAGTGGCTTAAACACAGACATTATAAAATCTACTCTGTCGACATTTACAAATTCTTTCGGCCACAAGGTCTCGTGCTGGACAACTTCTCTTTCCTTTCAATTCTGTGTAGTTTTATAAACGGGTCTCCTATTAAATGTAAAATTTATTTTTTAACGTTCTTATTTTTAGATGAAAAGATTCTGGATAGCACAAGATACCGCGTAAAGGAAGCTTTGCATCAAGCAACTCTGTTGAAATCGGGTTAAGTGACAGAGAACTTCGCCCCAGATTACAAAACAATTGTAATAAAAATTAATATTGATCTTTATTTCTTTTTGTACATACTTCTAAGTTTTTTTTTTAAATTTATTGTTATATTTTTTGTTGTTGTTGATGATTGTTTTGTAAAAAAATAAAGTGTAAATAAATAAATAAATCATAGACCAAACGCTGTAATAAGGGTTTTAAAAAATATTAATGCTTATTAGAATAGGGAAATTTCTATCAAATAAGTTATGGTATAAAATGTTTTAAGAAATGAGAAGAAAAAAAGAACACGAGAGAGGAGATTAAGAAAAAAAAAATCTCAACAGGATAGCACAACATACCGACAGCACAGGATAGCACAAGATACCGACAGCACAGGATAGCACAAGATACCGACAGCACAGGATAGCACAAGATACCGACAGCACAGGATAGCACAAGATACCGACAGCACAGGATAGCACAAGATACCGACAGCACAGGATAGCACAAGATACCGACAGCACAGGATAGCACAAGATACCGACAGCACAGGATAGCACAACATACCGACAGCACAGGATAGCACAAGAGAGATTCGGTATAGAATAAGATACCGTGCAAAGGAAGCTTTGCATCAAGCAACTCTGTTGAAATCATAGACCAAACGATGTATTTCTATCAAATAAGTTATGGTATAAAATGTTTTAAGAGATGAGAAAAAATAAAAACGGCTGTGAAACACTCATCTTTAAAAAAATTCCTACCCCGCTGGGAATCGAACCCAGGTCACCATGCGTACAATGCCTAGCGCGCTAACTCACTCTGCCACGGTGACTACTGATATGAGTATGACCATGCAGTTGAAAGCGATGTTAAATTTTTGTTTAAAAAAACGCTTGCATACGAGTCTGCAAGCATTGGGACATTTTCATCTTTACTATTCAAGGTCCAAAACCCAACTGACCAAATTTCGTATTGTGCGCATGACACACACTTTCCCTCTTCTCTTAGGGTTGCAATATCGAAACGAAAATATCGATATTAGGTATATCGATAATATCGAAACCATAATATCGATATCCGATATTAGAAGACTTCTCTCCCTTTACAATTCAATATTTCGTTACATAATATCGTTACATAATATCGTTACATAATTTCGTTACATAATTTCGTCACATGATTTTGGTTATGTGCCAGAGCAAAGACATGAAAATGTCAAAAAAACACGAGGGAGGAGATTAAGAATAACAATTCTCAACAGGTGCTGAGAAAACAGACATTCTCACTAAAAAATACTCACTCTATATGAATAAATGTTTGATATGACACTTTTAATCGATATAAAGCGAGCTCTATTGTGTAATTGTGATATCACGATTTGAGTAACACAAATATGGAGTATGATAACTTTTTGAACTTTTTTTTGTATAATGAATCAAGTGAGGTCTATACAGTTCACAGAACCACTACCAATACATGCCCACTGGAATACACACCCACTGGAATACATACCCACTGGAAGAAGGCTCCGATGTAGTGACAGATGTAGGAGATGACACTGGTCATCCCCAGCACAGCTATCATGGTCTCACATCCGGTAACTAGAAGGTTCTTGCTTATGAGGAGAGCAGAGGGTTCGGGGATACCCGCCTGGGATAGTCCTATGATGGACAGAGTGATGCCGTGCTCTGTGTAGGGATAGTAAATACATTTGAGTATAAGATAATCAAGCTCGCCGGGAGGCGAGCGCTCGTCAAGTAGCGCCAGCCTACCGGCCTATATTAACACGAAACAGATTTTATAAGTACAATACCAGACAAGATACATTACCAGGCTAGCCCCTTAACCACTTGACTACAAATTCACGGTTTCTACATGTGGAGAGGCTATATTATGTCAAATTCGATGCTGCAGTCAAAATCCAGAATTAGAAATGTCCTTTTTGCTACAAATAATCATTAATATTTCATTTTTGGCATAGTAAGATTATATCTCACAAGATGTACTGAATAGAATCTCCAGTTTACCTCTCTCTGTCTTTGTCCAACATTGAGTTGAGAGACCGGGGATCGAACTCAGGATCTCTGGACTACGGCCAGTAGTCACAACTGTTACGCCACGGAGGCTGGCTAAAGAAATAACTTTATCATTAAATAAAATATAAAGAAATAACTTACTATCACTAGTCGTCCCGAAGAATAAAAGTAAGCATAAAAGCAATTCCACTCACCCATTATCCTGAGTATCCAGAACGCCCTCAGAACATTGGGCACATTGAGTCGTGTCCACTCATACTCTAGCAGGGCGGAGAGACCAAAGTTTGTCACGAAGGTTTTAGCCTGGTGACATGCGCCCATGAGGGTGTACAGAATGGAGAATATAGATGTTACAAGGGCGTAGTTGATGAGGGCTGGGGGTGAGGAAATACGTAATTATTATTATTATTTTGAAGTATATACATTTTTTTTTTTTGCTTCTTAGTTAATAGTGAGGAGACATTTCAGTCTATCTCACTAAAACTATAACTAGTATGGTAAAATTAATTGTTTAAAAATTTCCGCACAAGATGACACATTATTATTATTTTACACTTTATCAGATATAAATGGACATAATGTACAAAACAAATAATTATTTTAACAATGAATAGTAATAGAAAAATATATAAAAACATGTGTCCTAACTAAAGGGCGGGGTTATTGCCCATGGCTATCTCTTCCACCCAAACCGTAATGGTCAAATAATTGACTACAGTTGACCTTGAATATATGAAAACTGGATATGAGAGAAACGTTGATGTAAGAGAACAATTTCAAGGTCCAATTTAACTCTCTTTAAGGGAAAATAACCTCTTTGAAAGGAAAAAAAATCCCTTGAGTTCTCTTACACACCAAGTTCTACTGTATTTTGTACTAAAGCAAGATCACATTACCAAGATTCCACTCATACCTCGTGAGGAAAAATGAGTAGCTGCTTTTAATGTTAGCAGCGACCAGTGGCGGATTTATAGGCAAAAATAAGATTGACACTAAAATGTGATACGGTAGCCACCTAAGAATCCCGACCATTAAAACCTAAGGGTGGTATCTGCATACCACCCTTAGGTTGCCTGGGTCATTTGTCCCTTCAGCTGATTTTGTTATGCGGACACGTTTGTTTGAAGCGCCTGTGCGCATGCGCATTCAGATGTTTCTTTAATAAAAATTGTCAAGGTCGAAGTATTACCTATAGGTAATATAGCAAGCTCGGGACCACCCTACAGTGAACCCTATAGGGATAACAAAAACGTCTCTGCATACCAGCCTAAGAGAATCAATTGGTCACAATAGATCCTTTTTACTTCCGAGAAATTTCTAATATTAGAAATCGGAAGTATTGTGTTCGTTTTTGTAAAAAAAAATATTTTTTTGCTCCGATTTCAATTTTTTTCATATTTCTGGACGTTTCATAAACTCCTGAGCAAATTTGGTTTTGTGTCTGTCTGTCGGTCCGTCGGTCTGTCTGTCGGTCTGTCTGTCGGTCTGTTAAAACGATTCCTTGTAACGCGCAAATCTCGGAAACTACTCTACCGATTTTGATGAAATTTTGCACACATCTAGAAGACATTCTGCAGATGGTCCCATTTTAAATTCATCGAATTCGTACTAGCGGTTCTTGGTGAAAGAGACCATGCGCCTGACCACTAACTTTTTACTTAAACGCTGATATCTCGTCAACGGTACACTCGATTTTGATGAAATTTTGTATGGTTATGCATATTATTATTTTACATAGGCTTTTTATATTTATTTTTAAACTAATAATAATTTGACTCTGATATTTAAGAAAATCCGAAATTTTGGACAAAGAAGTCAAAAAATAAGGATCACGACTTGCCGATACAGAATTTTTTGTAGAATCTAGAATGTATAAAAAACAATATTCTACCATATAAAACAAATTTGAAGAAAATCGGTTGAGCCGTTTTAGAGATACAAGTAATTTTCTAAAAAAATCTCAAATTTGGCACGTGTTTACAATGTGAAGCAATCACGAGGAAGTATTGTGTCCATAATTGGCAGTGTTTTTTTTTCTTTGACCAGTCTTTATTTTTCACTTTTTGACCGTTCAGTCATTTTTATCACTACTTTTTTGAAATACACATTACTGTTATATTCAATTATCCATAGTTTTCCCCTCATTCAAGGGGCAAGAAATGTTGTCAGAAGACAAGATGATACCCTTCACTCCACTCGATCCCCTGGTCACAATAGATCTCAACTGTATAACACAACTTACCCAGAGGCAGTAGGGCGGAAACACTGCTAGGTGTGACTGAATGGAGTAGGGCAGGGAGAATATGACCAGCACCGTAGGGGCAGTGAAGCTTATGGGAATGAGGGCGTTCAGCATTTTGTAGTATGGCCCTGGAGAGAAAAATGAAAGGAAAAAAAAATCGGTTATAAATGTTATATTAGTCTGGCTGGGGGACTATAAACAGGGAGTAGACCAGCATTGGCTCGGTTCTGGGGGCCCTATCAATTATTAGCCTCCTTGTAAAGACAGTGGTAGAAGTTCTGAGTCATTACTCCACTGTCTGGCTACCATCGTTTACGATGACGCCACCCTATGATGATGAATGTTATAATAGATGACAAATACAAAGATACATATTGTTTATACATGACAATGATTACCAAATCATTAACGCGATCCAATTCAGCCATATTTACTAGTTTCTTTTATTTCTTTAAATAACAAAGACAAGCCAAACAAAAATACCTGATTATGTAGGTATGGAGACACCTTGGAAGGAAAAGCATTATTTTGAATATTTAAAAAAAATTGTTGGCATTGGTAGGCAAAGCCATTTGATATAGACATAAATTAAATTAAACAAAGCTCGTTTGCATCTTTATCTCCAAAATACATGGTAGGCCATTGATATTCTTTTTGTTTTTGTGATTAAACAAGAACACAATTGAGGAGCATAATATGTCAAATAAAAGCTGTGGGCTGGGTTTCAAACCCATGAACTCTTGATTATCAAACTGGCACTTTGACCACTCAGCTACTGGGATAAACAGTGGATTTCGTACAGTACATACATAAACCTTTAAGATGATGGTTTGATTACCACCCAGATCAAATAACAATTTTGTTTTGACATGACTTTAAGTGTTCCAAGTCCCCCTGTTCTAATAAATAACAAAAAATCTCCAAAATTTCAACATTAAATTAGCTGGAACTAAACATTCTATCAACTAATAAGTATTCATAAATCCAAGTTCATGGAAACATTTTCCATGAGACATTCAAATTAAAATTACTTCCTACAAACAGTGATGAATATTTTAGTTGTTTGGTGATTAATTCGGACCACATTGAAAATATATAGACCTAGAGTTAAGGTTTAGTGAACTTGTTAGATTGAACAGACGAGGTTGGGGAATTATAAAATCATATTCATGCTACCAAGTCACGGTCATGATTCAATAAATTGATTCACACGAGTTTACAAACAGAGAAGTGATCAGACAAGGAAGTGATTATTATTATTATTTTGATTTAGTTTTTATTTGACTGATCAAATTAGGGGGGGGCAGAAGATAGCTGTTTAATTAGAGAGTTGAAGAAAAATGAATAGTACATTTCCATTTATTTTTTATAATAAAATTATTATTTATCTCAGGTTATTTTTATTATATCTTCTCTTGAGTGTGTGAAGCATCCCCAAGAGGGTGTTTACACCAGGGTATTAAATAATATCTTATATATAAACTAGCGGGCTGTCGCCCACTTTGCGGGCCGAGGCATGGCCGTGGAAGCAAAAATCCTTTTTTGCCAATGGCAGGTGTTGTAGTGGGAATTTCGAAAAATCGCGTCTTATTGCACTTCTAGACCATAAGACAAAACTACCTACCAAATTTCAGCTTCCTAGGGCTTACCAGTTCGGAGAAACAGTGATGAATCAGTGAGTGAGTCAGTCAGTCAGTGAAACTCTCTTTTATAAGTATATATAATAAAATATATTTTTACTGTACAGTAACTTCTGTTTCATTCAAAATGAATTGCTAAACAACACAAACCACTACACTCACACTACACAGAAAGAGTCTGAAAAATCCTTTGGGGTATCAGAGGGGTCCGATACCCATTAGCAATCCTTCCAGCACCATGATGTGCACACATGGACAAGGAACGTAAAGTAAGTACCACAATGCTAACACTTAAAGTGATGGGACATTCATGATCAGTATCATTTACAGTGAGTGCAATTGTGGGACATTGGTGGGAAAAGTATATTGTTAAGTTGTTGTTGTTGTTAACCCTATTCAACTTCATTCAGTCAGTCTCTATGTCAAGGAAAGTCGCTGCTGCTTTGGGGTCTGTCCATGAGGAGGTGGGGTCCAGGCTTGTTGGATTTGCCGCACATTCAAAGAGGTGAGGCACATCATGTGTTGAGTTCCTGCATAGCGGGCAAAGGTCTTGTATTGATGGATCTATTCTGGACTTGTAGTTTTGCAGGTCTTTACACCAGCCAGAGCTATTGTTAAGTTGTCTTACTGGTAGGACAAATGTGTTAATTAAAATTATGGCTACATTTTCATAATAACTGCCAGCTAGCTAGTAGGCACTTCCACCATTACAATATGACTCTCACTCACCTAAATGCACCTTCAAAAAGAAAAGTGATAGGACCATTTGAATGACCACGTTGTAGTAGAAATTGTGAAACACTGTCTCATCCATAAGTGTTCCAATATTGTCTAACCCGTTGGTTCCAAACAACACCAATGTCCACAGAGACTCAATCTTGCTCCCATTGTGGTTTGAAATGTTATCAACAACATATTGGACAAAGCCTTCATTGAGAACATGGGAGATGAATATTGCTCCAAGTGACAGGATAAACATGTACACATGTAGAAGCTGTTTGGTTTTGAGCATGAAGATACAGAGGGCTATCAGGCAACCTGGAATAAGAATGACAATTAGGGTCAGTTTTTTCAATAAATCTTTAGTCCTTAAAGTATAAAATGAAACATTGATGTTGCCATTTAACCTTAGAATCTTCTATGTTGAAAGAATAGCCGAACGTCCAGAAACTGTTTAGGTCTAAAGATTAACCAAGGTTGCCTCCCTCTCTGACCTTTATTATTGGTAAACAAATTGATTATTATTTGAGCATATGATTAGCTTTAAGTGCATGATTAATAAGATGTTCACTCACTGGAAGGTTAGGGTTCAAATACCCCAGCTGACAAAATTTTAGTAAAAATTTAGTTATGTACATGGTACAGATATTGCAGAATAACCCCTTTAATATCCTAAATAATTCTGCCATGGGTTGCTGCTCTCAAAAAAAAAAAATAGCAGGAGGAAAAGAGGACCCTTAACATCCAAATTATAAGAAATTAAAAAATTCCAACCTCACTGGGATTCAAACCTAGATCACACAACTCTGAATTTAAACCATGTATTTAATCTGAATTTAAACTTTGAAAAACACTGAATTTAAACCATGTGAAGTGAGGTTCAACTTCAAACACTGATGATGGTAAGGATGTGATTCAATCATCACACGAAGAGGGACAAACCTTTATTTATACTATCAAATCTTGCTAAGTTTACTATCTTTCTACTTCAAAATCATAATACACAAGAAATATCTCGTCCAGTACACCTTTCTGTGGCAGAATGCCCAGCATGCTGACCACATTGCCTCTCTACTTTCAATGCTATGATTTTTGGCTTACCAACATGGTATGTAAGAGGTGGTAATTTTCCAAGATTACGCACAGCAATTTTACAACATAGGTACTGTAACATTTGAGAAGTTAAATGAAAAGTTTAATGTAAGTTGTGGTTTCAATATAAGCACCAAGGCATAATGTTATACTATCTTGCCATTGCCACACATCATCATACATTCACTTACCACATATTGACAAAATTAGCTTGAGGAATGAGTAAACAACAATACTGTAGGATGAATCGGAGCTCTCTGTTTCAAAGTTAGTCCTGTTGGCCTCGAGATGATCAAAATAGGTCAGTCCAAACAGTCTCTCATTGCCTGGCACTTTCAACCCGTATCCGATCCGGATACCAAATCCAATCCGAAATATTTCATCTATGAAAAACAGAGGTGGTACCCGAAGAATCACATCACCAAATTTTAGCAAGATCGTCCGCAGCGCCATGAGATCTATGTGATTTAAAGTGGAATTCTAGAATAGCCTGTGCTAGTTTTGATTTTGTGTCGCTGCTAGCGAGCAAACATTTGAACTTGACTCGATGAGGCAATGGTCCCAATAGACGTAGGTATTTCCGATTGATATCAGAGTCCAGTGTTAAGTCAACCAACTGAATTGGGTATCATTTTGTAAACCCACAAACTTTACACACTACAATTTAGATAATGGATTATAATGGGACAGAATTTTAAAATCTACACATTCTACACAACATGAAAAACGTAACTTTCACACTCGTTATCCTCGAACTCAACTTTTTTGTAGAAAAAAAATGTTTTATCAGTCCTTTTATCACACAAAACACAAGTTTCGAAAAGTTTATAAAAATTTGAATGGTGTTGTTTTTGATAATCAGCTGATAAAGCACGCAATAATAAATGTATTGCATATTGTATTATCAGTATTTACAGGCGTTTTTGATCAATACGATTCAATTTTTAAACTTGCAAAGCATATTGTATTCAAGAAATGACATTTCCGGGCGTTGTATCAAGATATGAAACCAACTTTGAGTAATTTTACTATCCGTCATGGCAATGCACGTTCTCCTCGCTATCCCCGACCCCACTCAGGCTGGGTAGTTTTAATTTGAGTAGCTGTTGTCTTAGAAAAAGTTGTGTATAACAAACGTCGTGATATGACCATATAGTAGCGACCATAAACTCACATAAACAAATAAATCGTGCCGGCGTGCTCGCCTCTTGAAGAGCACTGGTTGTCTACGAGGTGATTCTCGTAGGTAGATAGTCATTATATTTGTGTTAATCACTTTCGTGATATCATAACTACTCATACTCGCTTTTACTAAATCTACGCTGAAACCGGGACTTGAACCACCAACCTACAGGTCACAAGTCCGCCGCCTTATCGATCAAGCTACTGAGGTCGGTAGGTAGGTAGATACTCATACAGATTACAGACTATACCTACATTATAACTAAGACCTATACTGAAAAGGGGAGTAGGTAATAGAAAAAAATATTTGTACTTAATAATAGGTAGTCAAGTGGTTGAGGCGCTAGTCTGGTAATCCAGGTAGCGTAGAGATCCGTTGGTTTGAATCCCACCTAATCCATGAATTTTTTCTCATTTATTTAAGTACCTATAAGACCACTTAATAATAAGACTCAGAGGGTTAAATGGGAGAACATGCTTTAAGCATTCACCTCGCCTGGTGATGGTTACCTTCCACTAAAGAGTATTATTATTGTTTTTTCTGGGTACCACTTGGCGGCTGGTGCCAAGGATGCATGGCTTCTTAACACCGAGTGCACACCGTGCACCTAGGGTGTTATGTTTCATGGATGACAGGTTCATAATTACAGTTGTTTCATAATACTTTCCGTATTATGTGGGCAGTACCTACTCAGGACGACGGCTTTTTGTAGAGTCAGGAAGTTGTGCTTGCCAGGAACTTCTTTCAAACTATTGGTAGTATAGCATTTGTGATAACCCCAGTAGCTCCTATGATGACGGGCATTATTACCTATCTTGCGCTGGGACTACATGTCTTGCGCTGACAGTCTAAATAAAGCACAACTTATACTTATTATTAAGTATTATTATTATTATAGGTAAGTAGGTGCATACGTTATATCTAATACCTATAGTGACAAAGAGCTTTCTTAGCCGACAACTCTATACTGTGTTGTACCAATACCAATACCTATACCCTATACATGTTGATGTCAACAGCGCCAGCTATCAATGCTAATGTTCAGATGGGGCCCGGAACAATCCACCCCCGATGGCTCCCCATAGATTCTTTTCTGCTTAGTGATGTAATAAATATTTATGCACTCTACTTACATAGTAAGCTTGAAACTTCGTCAGCACAAATAACAGAGCAATTATAATTATGTAGGTATTACTTACTCATTTTAATAATTACCTATTTAGATTTCGATCTACACATTGTAATCACTTCATCACATCATCTAAAGATTGCTTTTCATAGTTGTTAACAAACTGAATTAGTCACACATGACGAGTTCTATTGACCCCCCCCCCTCCTCCTTCCTCCTCCCTTATTTAACGGGCACCATTAAAGCCATCATTTTAATGATTATCTACTTAATGATGTCGTAGATATAGATGTAAAATAAATAAAATTAATAACAAAGAGAGTTAAACGATAAAAATATGTATTTTTATGTAACTTTACAAACTTAGATACACTACTTATGTATAACAATATATCTTCTTTTAATCTAACTTGTACGGCCAGGACTTGGATGGGTGCATGAACCATTTAAATTTGAACCTTCGAATCGTGATGCTGACTATTTCCGGCCAAACTCAGGCTGGGTGAGGTTAATTTCAGTAGCATGTTTGTGAGGTTCTAGGAGAGTAGAACCCCCGACCTGATACAACTATGCAGAAATGAATATTTTGAAGCTACGGCTCACAAAGCCGACACTGTCGTAGAAGCTCAGATGAAGAATTTAAAATTATTGTAGAAGTCTATGTAGTAGGTAATCAATCAGACGCGGCCGGTGCTAAGGAGCTGCGGAACTCCAGCACCCCAGGCGAACAAGAAAAAGAGAGGATTTTTCAAAGAGCTCGAACAGAATGAAAATCATCACACATTTCTAAAATAATTAATGCATAATAAATTATTATGATTGGCATGGTAAACAAACCCAAAATCTTTAGATTCTGAAAGAGCGACTCTAATATAAGTCCCATTTTAGTCTGGTTTATTAATTATTAAACTCTTTATTAGAAGAAACTATATACAAACAAATAATGGTAAAAATTAAAATCCAAAATAGACAATATAAATATAAACAGGAAAAAAATAAACCAAATATTTATACATACTATTACATACGTATGTCCTAACTAAAGGGCGGGGTTATTGCCTATGTCAATCTCTTCCACCCAACCCTGGTTTATGTGGTAGCACCCCCAAAAGATTTTCCCACCGGCCACGCCTGGTAGTAATGTATCTACTTAGCAGCTACTATCACAGTATCTAATGTTACAACATAGTTCAGATACTTAACAACATATTACCTACCCCCTCCTCCATAGTGTAGTCGCGCTATTATTACCCGTACTTTAGATCAAACAGTTGATACAGTTGAGTTGATTTGGATAATTGAATTTCAACTTCTGTCGCTCGTCACAGCCAATGATTTCGACAGTCGTGTACTTTGCTAACGACCAGAGGGGGACGGTAGCGAGGTAGGGTCGATTGCAAGGGTTTTTTTACAAGTCCACGGGATCTCAATGAATACAACATTTTTTAATGTTTAGGTTTTACGTCGCTTTCAACTGCATGGTCATATCACGACGGGGTTTTACCCTCCTTTCATAGGAAACTCACAAACCTACTACCCACATTAACCTCATCCAGTCATGGTTGGGCCGAAATGCCAGCATCACGAAGTCTTCACCTCGATGAACGTTGCTTAACTTCGGTGATCCTACGAGAACAGGTGCATTAAACGCGCCATCGTTGTTTTGAAGCGTTTCGCAATGTTTGGTCTTGAATTTCAAATGAGAAGTGTTGCAATCCGTTGCGAAGCAATAGCAGTATTTTTCTTTTGGATAAGACTACAAAAATCGGAGAAAAAAATATTTATTTTTTTTTCGCAAAAACGAACACAATACATACTTCCGATTTCTAATATTAGAAATTTCCCGGAAGTAAAGAATAATAATTGTAACTCAACAGATTAAAATGTCCGGACTTTGCGTCTTCGTAAACCCGACCCTGACACGAGGTGATGACGCCATTTTTAATTTCTGTCCATTTTGTTCGCAACTAATGGGGATTTTCCTGGTGTATTAGAGGGGGCCCTCTAATAGAATGGGTTTTTTCTTCTTTTCCTTTTTCCCATTGTGTTCTGCGTCCCATTATTTTTTGACTAAATGGAGTTAATAGATGGAACCTGCCTGCGTGCATATGTTGTGTTTTTCCTAGGGTACATATACACCATTCTTCTAGGGAGCAATCATGCTGTTAGAGTTATACCCCCCACCCCTTTTTTCCCATCGCAAGGATTTTTCAGAAGATTTACGACTTTTCATTGCTTACGTAGTGAATAATATGAGAGGTAATAAATTAGATAGATAATAAGTTTCTTGAATTTATAGATACGGCGCGAACGATCTGCTCCAGCAGAAAAGCGCTTAAAAAAAACCTGATTATATTCATAATTGTCAACCAAATTTTGATAAATAATTTCAGTGTCTGTCCCAGTAGCTCAGTGTTATAAAGATTTCAGAGGTCGTGGGTTCGAAACACAGTAATATGTCTTGGGCTTACTGCTGGAATAATGGGACTCATTAGTCTTAATCTGGCAGTATAAATAAGGCGATTAAAAAATTAAAATAAATAGAATACAATATACCTATAGGTAATAAATAAGTACAAGAAAAGAAAATAAAATTTGATCAAGTCCAGGGTGGTAATGATGGATAATGCCCGTTGCCTAGGACATTCTCATCTTGCCACTTGCCGGGGTCCCTATTTGAATTGCATTCACTGAATTAATGTTGACGATGATTTCTGTCTGCTGTCTAATATGGCATACTAACACTTGGACTTGGCGTTCCCCACACTACCCTAATGAGTCTAAGTGTTACACCTCAACGATATTGAGACATCAGTGTTGCCATCGTGTCAGACAAAAAACATGAAGTGTTGAAACACTCCCACAGGATTACAGGATTCACTGAAAGTTGTGGAGGATATTAGGATAATGAAATACGTATATACACTCTGAATTAGAGCAGCGCAATCAGGAAGGAATAGGAGAGAGAGACAGGTGTAATGCTGGGTCCACACAGGTGCAACATGCAACATGTTGCTGCAACATAAAGTCACTCTGTGTGAACGACTTCTGAATACGAACATGAATGTTCAAACATTATCCATGAGGATGTCGGTTTTCTACTGAACATCTTTGATCTTTTTTGCTATACTATGTTGCACGTGTGTGAACGGCACTACTGAATTAAAACAGAATGGATCACTGACGAACACGAACAGCAACACGTTGCTGCAACATTGTTCCAATTACCTCACACATGTTGCAGCAACGTGTTGCTGTTCGTGTTCGTCAGTGATCCATTCTGTTTTCATTCAGTAGTGCCGTCTACACACGTGCAACATAGTAGCAACAAAGAAGCAACGTGTTGCATGTTGCACCTGTGTGGACCCAGCATAAGAAAGACAAGATAAGTTCGGTGGTTAGATACTCGGTTGTCATGAGGATCCCGGATTCAAACCCCAAATTTGTATTCAAAATTTGATTTCAGTTCCAGTTGTATGTAAGGGACACCTTCCGCTGGGCTCGTGTTGACCCATCAATATGGAGAACATTGAGTAACTGGAGAAAATTAGGCCTCAGATATTAATCTGATTTTGTACAAGATGCCCATATTATATACTATGTATTTATGTTGTGTGTAAATTTAATTGTACAAATAAAGGCTACATTACATTACATTACATTACATAGGTATGAGCTTTCTACAGCACAGACAAGAAGTATCTAAGTGGGTGCGAGAGATGAGAGAGAGAGAGAGAGAGATTATTTGATGCTTAGGTAGCCTGAATTGATGCCCTAAAACCAGAACATTGTCCCCTAAAACCAGAACATTGTCCCCTAAAAAACAGAACATTTTTTTTAGTGTTATAATAATATCGTCTTGTTTATACTGCCTGATTAAGACTATTAAGTCCCATTATTCCGGCAGTAAGCCCATCACAAGACGTATTATTATGTGGTAAAAATCCCACAAATGGGAGGATGACCTGTCTTGTCCCGGCCGGGTTTCGAACCCGCGACTTCTGGAATCTCTGGATTCATAGAACATTGTCCCCTAAAAAACAGAACATTGTCCCCCAACCACTGAACCACCCTGTAAGCGATGACGTCATACTACAGCATGCCATCAGCATTGTCAGTACATCACGACTTACTCTGAGTCCTCAACGTGACTTACCATACGCTGAGCCAAGACTGGCTATAATAGGGTGGTTTATGTTTTTTATTTTTTTTTTTTTTTTATTTTTTTTTTTTTATTTTTTTTTTTTTAAAGATGAGTGTTTCACAGCCGTTTTTATTTCGTAGCCATGAAACAGGAGCTACTGTAGACGCTTGTGGTCTGTGTTGTAGCCTGCCCATCCCGTAGTATGCCTCCCCTCTGATGGGCGAGAAGTGTTTCAGAGCCGTTTTTATTTCGTAGCCATGAAACAAGAGCTACTGTAGACGCTTGTGGTCTGTGTTGAAGCCTACCCACTACCCATCCAGTAGTATACCTCCCCTCTGATGGGCGAGAAGTGAAACAATACTTCCCAATTAGGTGCTGGATCAAACACGAGCGCACCGGAAGGTATCCAAACAATTGTAACCAAGTTAAAAATACAAATTTTTGTCGGCACGGGGGATTGAACCCGGGACCTTCCGCATGGCAAGCGAGTGCTTAACTACTGAAAGGGAATGTTATGTTCTGATCTTCAATCTGTCGAATCATTCCTCAGGTGATGTGAGAATCATTCCCTTTCAAAAACACCCTGTAAACACAAGAGAGAGAAATGGATGGAGAGTAGATATTCTGTCTAAGTACGACATAGTTAGTAGTAATTATTCAGTAAGTGCAGGCTATGTTAATTATAACATTAGAATATCAGTGGCGAAGTCAATAACTGAGGAGTATACGTGCAAAAATGAACATCTCCGGAAATATGAATTTTCATTATGAAGGAAAAACTGATATTATGAAAAGTACAACAGTATATAGAAACAAGTATGTGGATCTGTTCAGATTTGATTGATACGGTCATTTTGAAAGCGCAATTACTATGGGAAGTGTTCGAGTAAGGTCGTTTATTGTTAAATTTTTGAATTCCGCTCAGTATAAACTGTTAGAATCAATTCCTAACTCCATTTTTGTATTTTTGGAGATATTCATTTTTGCACGTATACTCCTCAACTGTAGAGATAAGCGATAATTCCAAAACCAAACAACCTCAAATTATGAGGCAGAGGTTGTGTGGCAAAAGGTAAGTTCGGTGCAATGACTACTCCCTCATTTTTTGCATGTACGAATTAAGTACGGTTTAAAAAAGGTGATTCATGCCTAAGACTGGATGTACGAATTAAGTACGAATTAAATACCTTAGATGTTACGAAGCACTGGGGCGGAGCTAGTGTCTCATACCTTGAATTCAGTTTCAGCCTGTGTGTTACACACTAGAATAACTGCCCTAATTAATAACATGCTTCAGTGATTTGGCCCGGCATCCATCTTGTCAAATGAAGTGCGAGAAGGAATTATACACACAAACACTGGATGACATCCATGTAGGTACACAACTACACACACCCTCGGACCTAAATAATATAATTATGTAGGTACATATACAGGGTGACCCATTTTAAAAGATACAGTCAAATATCTCAAAAACCGTTAGTAATATAAAAAAACATGCGAAGTAAAGTCATAATGGATTTTAGGGGGAAACTTATTAGGAACATTCACGTTTCTCTCAAAGGTCTTGTTCAACCTTTTTTTGAGGTCAACTTTGTTTTTTTTAAATGGAATGCTATATTTTTGATCATTGAATCGATTTGTTCTCAAAAAAGTAAATATAATTTGCTTAAATTTTTTTTTGATTCAACGTACCATTTCAAAAATAAACACAAAATAAATTATCATGTTTCCACGCAGTGTGTCTTCATCTTGGACACTTGTTGATTGTATTTATTTAGGTATACCAGGCTAAAGACCAAATTTTATTTTAATTTTGGTCAGTTATTATTTTTTTTAAACAATATTTTCATCACTTTTTCCAATTTTTACAAGCTTCTCAAATTCTATTTTATTTTCTTAATTTTTTTGTGTTATTTTTTATTATTCTAATAAGTTCTTGAAATGGGAGATTATCCGCCTTCTGAAATTGTTGACATCTTAATGATACTAGGAGAGTGTCGAGGCTCTTTCCGCGATTCAATGATGACAACAAAAGAAGATATGATGAATCGCATAATAACCGCTTGTAGAAACATTCCACAGTTAGTTTTGATGAAAACAAGCGATAAATTTGAAAAAAGATTAGACAAATGTATCCAAGCTGAAGGAGGTAATTTTGAACACCTATAAGATCAACTGTACCAATAACTATTTAAAAAAAATTCAAAATTTTCAATCAAGAACACTTTTATTAATAATAAAAAAAATCAAGTAATATCATAAAAAATAATAACTGACCAAAATTAAAATAAAATTTGGTCTTTAGCCTGCTATACCTAAATAAATACAATCAACAAGTGTCCAAGATGAAGACACACTGCCTGAAAACATGATAATTTATTTTGTGTTTATTTTTGAAACGGTACATTGAATCAAAAAAAAATTTAAGCAAATTATATTTACTTTTTTGAGAACAAATCGATTCAATGATCAAAAATATAGCATTCGATTTAAAAAAACAAAGTTGACCTCAAAAAAAGGTTGAACAAGACCTTTGAGAGAAACGTGAATGTGCCTAATAAGTTTCCCCCTAAAATCCATTATGACTTTACTTCGCACGTTTTTTTATATTACTAACGGTTTTTGAGATATTTGACTGTATCTTTTAAAATGGGTCACCCTGTATAGTGTACCTATAATTTATTCTGTGTAATGTACAGTTAGTTGCTTACAAGGGGAGCGTAGAGAGAGAGAGAGAGAGAGAGAGAGAGAGAGAAGAGAGAGAGAGAGAGAGAGAGGAGAGAGAGAGAGAGAGAGAGAGAAAGAGAGAGAGAGAAAAGAGAGAGAGAGAGAGAGAGAAAAAGAGAAAGAGAGAGAAAGGGAGAGAGAAAGAGAAAGAGAGAGAGAGAGAGAGAAAGGGAGAAGAACAGAAAGGTAATATAAAAGAGGGATAAAGAAAAAGGTAAATAATTATTTTATCCACTATTTGTCTATTTATAATATTTTGTCATGTACCTATTAATAAAATACCTAAATAACATGGTAGTTCTTAATAATATAATTTAGTACATTATAATTATTTTTTAGTGAGTATAATATAATTATAGGTATATTATTATGCTTATATTATTAATATTATTATTATTTTGTGTGTAAATATGATACTTACAATATACATACAAACATAGTAAGATTTAGAGTTATTTGCTCTATAGATGTATGTGTAGGTATAAGTACCTAACATACAATACCTATAATATTATACACTGATTTTCGGACACGAGCGAAAGCGAAATAGACAATTTACTTTAATAATTATTTAATTAACCGAAATTTAATTGGCGTGTTATTGAAATGGTTTTTAATGTTCAAATTTAGTACACCATTAATTCTGGGAGTGGACCCCACACATTGCGAGTCGGTTTCCAAAATAATGTATCGACACTAAGAGATGACAGTTTTGTGTTTGATATACAGTGTTGTCAAACACAGGGGTATTACAAAAACGTCTATTAATCTCGCCTTTAGTTATGTATGATGAATTTACATCTATGTATTTAGTTTCATTTGGAATGCTAGCATAATAATCTAGTTTTGTTCTAGTTTTGTTTTGTATGGATATCACGTGTGTGGTATCCTTGTAACATTACCTATGTCATAAATTTAGTGGGTAGCTTAGCGTTACGAAACTTTAAATTTTAATCATTTTCCAATATCCATAATCCTTCTTCGAAAGCCGCAACTGGCCTCTATCAATGCAAATGACTACTCATTTTTCCTCATGAGGTATGAGCTGACCCCGTTGAATACATATTGTCCGTAAATATCTAATATTGGAACAACTATTAATGCAAATATTATTGCTGTAATTGATATGAATAAAATTGTTTATTTTTGATATACAGTATGTCTCAGAAGTCCTGGCAATGGCCTCATAACTTTTGAATGGGTACGAATTTTTGGATTCTGTTTGTTTCTAAGGATAGGAAGACCCCTATGGCCGATTCACTGGTGATGTCAAAATCTAGGTTCAAACCCCGGAAGTGGCACTTTTTTCATAAAAATGGCCATTTCTTGAGAAATTTAAATGAGAAGGTATTTTTTTAATTTCATATTATTAATTAACAAGTAAAAATACTGCATTCCTCAAAAATAAATTTTCTATCACTATCAGTGGCGGAGCTATGGTGGTTTCAAACTTAAAAATCTGGTTTTTTGAGACACCCTGTAGCTTTGGTACCGCGGGACTCAATACAGTCCTCAATGATTTAAAATGACGAAAAAAGTGTCTTGGAAGTACTGAAATGGTAAAAACTCCGATATATCACCTCCATCAGTGCCGGAGGGTTGGATAACAATGACCTATTTTCATGACAATAATCAATTTTTATTAGTTGCATTGTCTTGGAGTGAAAAAGGGTTCGATAACAACTTTAGTTTGTGAACAATTGTTAGAATGACGACAAGAACAACATAAAACAAATAGATATTGATTAGTTGAGTAAAATGTGTAGGTAGGTACCTACCTACCACTACATTATTGTTTTCAAACTTCAACTCTTAGTTAAGTGAAGAGAAACAGATTTATTTATCTATTAACTAGATATCTAATTATCCACATTCATATTAGTTACCTACCTGTTTATTTCCTAATAACCTATGTATCATGGATTTGAGTCAACCTGATTCAGGACCATGCAGGTTCAAAATTAGTTCACTCCTGAACCTAGGTAGGTACCTACTTAAATATTTATTTGATTTAAAAGTTTACTCTCTTCGATCTTCATGGCATTGCAATGAGTTTCTTCTCCAATGTGTCCCTTTCTAGATTCAGTAATGAGACTGCGGAATCCCCGGGTTCGATTCTCGGTGGGAAATGGGAAATATTATAACTCGACTATGTGGTTGGGTGTGTTGGTGGTTCACTCAACCTCATCAAGACAAATGAGTAAATACTTTAATTGAGAATAGCAATCAGTGGTGCCATTACAAGTTAAATGAAATTCGAAAGAATGAGCGATACTTACTTATACTAGACTTGTAATGCTGTGATACCCACTAAAGTTGCGATTTGGTGATGGTTTTGTGTTTGTATGGTGGATAATTGAAGCCTAGGTAAATAATAAGTAAAATGTGATCTTACAAATATTATTGACTTTAAACACTTTGCTCTCCGGCACTGATGGAGGTGATATATCGGAGATTTACCATTTCAGTACTTCCAAGACACTTTTTTCGTCATTTTAAATCATTAAGGACTGTATTGAGTCCCGCGGTACCAAAGCTACAGGGTGTCTCAAAAAACCAGATTTTTAAGTTTGAAACCACCATAGCTCCGCCACTGATAGTGATAGAAAATTTATTTTTTGAGGACTGCAGTATTTTTACCTGTTAATTAATAATATGAAATTAAAAAAATACCTTCTCATTTAAATTTCTCAAGAAATGGCCATTTTTACGAAAAAAGTGCCACTTCCGGGGTTCGAACCTAGATTTTGACATCACCAGTGAATCGGCCATAGGGCATTTCCTATCCTTAGAAACAAACAGAATCCAAAAATTCGTACCCATTCAAAAGTTATGAGGCCATTGCCAGGACTTCTGAGACATACTGTAGATAGTAGCTATGTTCACACGTATGTACTGCAATCTCCATTGCGAAACTGTAAATTTAATAATTTTAAAATATCCATAATCCTTCTCGTAATGCCACCACTGGCCTCTATCAATGCAAAGGCTACTCAGTTTTCCTCACGAGGTATGAGTGACCCCCTACATTAGATATTGTCCGTAAATATCTAATGTAGGTACAACTGTTCATGCAAACATTATTGCTGTACTTCATCTATATAAAATTGTTTACTTTTAATAGATAGTAGCTATGTTCACGTAGGTAAACTGCAATCTCCAAGTAAACAGAGTTTAAAGAAAATTTCAATTTCACAAACGGTGTGGCATACATTCTTTTCTAAATTAAACTAAACTAAATTATTGTGTTCAATTATTGCGTCATGTAGTTATTCCGTGTCAGGCAATTAATGGGGAATTAGTAGATTTGGCTGCAACAGTGGCTAGGAGCGTCCAGATTATGAATATATTGAGTAGATACATAAATAAATACATAATTCTAGATACCTTGTACATGATACGTGTTATACTTGTACGTGTTATACTATATCTTACACTTAGGTAGGTATAATATCTTTTTTTACTTCGCCTTTTCTCAAATCTACTTGGAAACGGCATTTTTTCCATGAATTCTTTCATTTCATTAGCGCGCGCAGCTCAGTGGTTAAGCACTCGCTTGCCATGCGGAAGGGCCCGGGTTTGATCCCCCGTGCCGACAAGAATTTGTATTCTACATTTGGTTACAATTATTGTTTGTAAGGGATACCTTCCGGTTCGCTCGTGTTGACCCAGCACCTGAATGGGAAGTATTGTGTCACTTCTCGCCTGTCAGAGGGGAGGCATACTATGGGATGGGCAAGCTACAATACAGACCACCAGCGTCTACAGTAGCTCCTGTTTCATGGCTACGAAATAAAAAGGCTGTGAAACACTGATCTATTTTCAATCTATATTTAGCCATTAAAAGTCCTTTTTTCTCAGGTTTTTTGCTTAGGTCTTCTACAACTTTGGCATACTTTTAAAGTATAAGGAGTATTTATTTAAAAGCTTTGAATTTGAACTTGGGAAGTTGACTTGCGATAGATTCCAAATTATTTTCACCTGACAGCGTTTTACGATGAGCTTTTCATTGGTTTGTTCACATAACGAAACATTCATCCTAACGTATTACGTCAGTACTTGTAATAGTTGTAATAAATATTAATACTTAATTCATCAAAGTACCTAATGCTATCAAGTGTCTATTCACATCAAACACCATGTTGTTGACATAATAAAATCCAACCCAAGAAAATCACCAGCACATCATACATAGGTATTCTTTCTGACAGAATATGATGTCCAGGAAAAGAAAACATCATCATAGCACACAACTACACTATTAAATACTACTATTTCATAGTATTATAGTACCTACTTGAAAAAAAAACCATTAGGTCCCATGTCTAACGGACGTCTAGCTGTCAAAGTCAACAATCTCCTGACACACCTCCAAACAATGGTGTTATAAATGATGCTCCTCTGTGGGCAATAGCCATGCTACAAGAGATGAAGCCGTACCACTAAATGTCTGTGTTGGAAACTTGAGAGTAGAAGAAAGCTCACATAATAGGACATAAGAAACAGAAGATGGTACTTCATCACAAGTCAATTCATAAACATTTAGTCATAAAAAAAATGAGTTGCGAGTAATATAGAGACAAATACAGTACCAGAATAACAGAAATAGTGGCCAAAAATTAACAGAGAAACCATTTTAAGTTTGTTTCTTGATCAAAGGTATTGTCCAGTTAGATTTTTTTGTAAAAAAAATACTTTTCCCTCTCAAATTACTCTACATAGTCTACCTTGAAGTCAACCTTATTTACAAATCATTACCCTAACTCACTCTTGATACTATAACATTTACTCTATATCTTCTCACTTTCAATTCCACCCTATCATTTACACCCTCCCTTCCCCTCTTCTTCCTATCTCCTCCTCCAACACTTTTCAATTTCCTTTCTGACAAAGGCGTCATTCTGTCTACCCTCTCCACTTCCATGTTATCAGCCCATCCAGGCAGCCGCTATATTTGATGTAATAACTCCATTACATCATTTACACACTTTTTATTACATTTTATTACAAAAAGGGAGGGAGAGGAAGGAGAAGGAGGAGAGAATATAATAGCAGAGGAGAGACATAATAAAGATAACTTTATTATACCGTTTATTATTCAACGTTAAATATGAAAAGTAATTTGAAAGAAGTGTTTGAATTTTTTTCAGTGATGTTGGTGATCATTTAGAATATTTAGATGTTGAGAATGTTTGTGATATTGTTGATGGTATAATATTATAATGAATTTCCAGAGTGGGAAAGTGAGGTGGGTAAGGAAATGAAAACCGTTTAGAATAATGGAGAAGAAGTTGTGATGATTTTTTATTTAAATTGCGAGTTTTCATTTAACTGCATCTAATAGCCACTCTCATTGTTGAGCACTATGACTTTGTTGATTATTGCACGTTTTGTGTTATCTCAAAGTTGTGTTCAATGAGAAGGGTAGAAGTGGGAAAATGTCCTTCAATGTAGAGGAATAATTGAATTCCTTAATTGAATTACCTTAAATAATTGAATTCAAGATTTCAATTGAAAAAAATGAATAATAACTTAATGTTGATAACTGGTAATATCATTTTATTTTGGGTATCTTGCTTTTAGGGACTATGTTCGATATGGCTGAAAATTATTATGTTGCTATCCTGTCCAGTGTCATCATTCTTCAAAGCTGTCATCATTTCTTGGAGACGGAAAAAGTCTTATTTTTATTTTTTTTTGTAGAGATCTAGCAAAAAATTATAAGATTTTCCAATTACCGAAAAAACATCTCCAACTTTTCTTTCACACAGCACACACTCTTCTCCTCTTTGACTTTGACAAGTTTCTTCCCAAAGGGATCCTCTAGCGTGTACAAAAACGAATAAGGATAAAGTCGCTTGATAAGGATAAAACAATCTCGTTAACGATCTTGAGGACAATCTTGTGTACATTTCCTATTTCAAAACTCCAGAACAGCTCCTGTTTCCGGCGGGACACACTCCTCTTAAATTTTATCAAGCCTTTAACATCAGGATCCTCTATTATAACAGGACTTTGATATTTTGTTACAAATATATACGTAGATAATGCAGTAAAATATACAATATCATTGAATATGAGGGAGAGGAGAGTATTTTTTGGCGGAAGGGTTGAATTGATGGGTGAGAAAATCAAATAGATGAAACGGTTTTTGTATGATAATAGTGGTGATTTAGAAGAGCTTCAAATAAATGTTTTTTATTTTACAAGTCAGTTTGCCTACAGGTCTGTCCAGACTCCCTTCCAGCCCAACCACACCAAACCTTCCAAAAAAAAAAAAATATTCAGTTAACACTATAGTTACCAGAAGTTGTTTATAAGATCACAACATAAATGTCATTTCTCGTACCATCTGGACATAGCTACCTGACAAACATGGATAAAAATTGGACAGCCATACTAATAGAATCTTTTTAGACATCTTTTAAAGTCCTAGAATTTCTCAAACTCATTGACATGAAAAAGGCTTTCGACACGCTAATGCGCTACATTGTACATCATGAAAAAGTAGAAATTATCCCAGGGATCCTTGGAATGGCCATAAATCAAGTTATGATTTTCATTGATAAAATACAAAGTTATATCTCCTCAATTTATTAATATTAAAAAATATACCTTTACCATACGAGCGCATCAGGGTTGTGTCTTGTGACAAAAATCAGTGAATCAATTCATAGAAAATTATGAACGATGAAACATTTTAAAAAATACAACAATGAAAGGTATCAACAATAAAAATATTAATCACAATAAAAAGAAGACGCGGACACCATTTAGATCAGAGGGTAATAAAAATTAATAAAAAATCCAACACATTATTTTTTTACTATGTATTTTATTCGTTTTAAAAGGGTAGTCGGCGGGACCATCTTTGACTATTTTTTATATTCCTTTGATTCATAAAAAAAATCAGAGGGTCATTTTAAGTTTTATATGAATGGTAGTAAAAAGTTACTTTGTATGAGGTGAGAGACGAATGATATCGATAATTTATAGACTCGCCGTAGTTATGACTCCCACACTCTTTTTAATAAATTTCGTATTAAAAAATCTTAAGACCATTTTAGACATTTAGAATTAAAATGGTTGAGTAGCCTAAAAAACATATTGCTTTTTGGATTTTATTTATTCATTATTTAGTTTAAAAAACACAAGTAAATTAGAAGGAAAAAAGAGTCATCACTCAACAACATTGGGTGAAATACCTACAATTACAAAATGAAATAAATGAATCTACATACAATATTGACAAATAATATTATTAATTTCGTTAATTTGGTTTAACGTCGATTTCAACTATATGGTCACATCACTACTCGACTCACAAACCAGCTGGCTAAACTCACAAACCAAAACAACTCAACTCAAATTAACCTCACCTAACCTGAGTGGGGCCGGGAAAAGCCACAATGCTCACTACGAGGGTCACAATGGTCACCCATCCAGGTCCTAGACTCACCGGACCTTGCTCAACTTTAGTGTTAGAACGAGACTTCGTGTATTCAACGTACCATAAACTGTGGCCGTGGATATTTTAAAGTATCCCACCACAATACCTAATGTAAAAACGTTAAATTTATCATATTTGTGTTAATCACTTTCGTGATATCGCAACTACTCAAACTCGCTTTACTAAATCTATGCTGAAACCCCGGTACTTGAACCACCGACCTCCAGGTGACAAGTCCGCCGCCTTATCGATCAAGCTACTGAGGTCGGTTACAGACTACAATAGGTATGTATTTTCGGACATACGACTTTTTCAACAATTTTGGACATAAGACTTTTTCAACAATACCTAATGAAAACAGATGTATTATTGGTACATTATTAGGAAATCAAAGAAGATAAGTTTAGTGCTATCTTTTTTCACGTAAAGGTCGTTTTGTTTTTCTTGGCGTTGCAAAACTAGCGTTTTGCTTGATTCTTTTCGTTCAACATTTCCTAAGCCTACCTAAGGGTAGAAACACACACACTTCACACTCTTTAACTACAGTGTGAAACCACGAACCAAGAGAAGATGCAATTTACATTTACAAAAGCGGGTCACAGAAAGAAGATTGGTTTGAAACGAGAGTTTTTCATCACATGGCAGAAAGTTCTCAAAAAAGGAAATTATCATATTTCCAAAAATTCTGTGCTTTAAATTTTATTATAACATTGTAAATTTATGAATAAAATAATAGCATTATATTATTATTATATTATTGTATAAGTATAACGATGTAAGTAGATACTTAAACTTGTATTACAGGGTAGGGAGAAAGTCATTGTTGTGAATAATTTATACAGGGTAGAAATGAAAGATGGGTCTGCGAAATAATTATGTCAATCATTTTTCTGTTTCTCACTTTTCTGTTTATAGTGATTAAAATAGAAAGATTAGGTGATGGCATGTATATTTTGAACTATTATCTGCTGATGAGAGCAAATAAGCTTGAAACAGCTGTCCACAGATATTTATGTTCTGATATTCATGTACATCTAGTACAACTTCTCACTTTTCTGCTTATACTGATTTTCCTAAACAAAAACTCGAATTATGAAATAGGATCTGTTAATCTTTGTGAACTTTATCCCTTAACTTTCACCTTGACAACAACTGTAGAGGTCATATCTAAGCCAGGCTTCGTAGCTGTTTATTACTTCTGTGGCGTAACGAAGCTGTGGTCAGCCTTCGTGGCGGAAAACCTTTTTTAAGCTACCTATATCGGTCAGCTGATAAAATCTCAGGGTCGGCTTAGATCTACTAATCTTGTTTCATAATACGGCCCTAAACTACCTATGTGCAGGGCTCTATCCTCTATCGACAAGGATATAGAAATATATATACAAGTGGTTTTTGGTGAACTTTATGATCTGATAAGTCAGTCACTTAGTATAAACAGTTCTAATAAAGCACTCTGCAGGACGACTGTCTATTACCACACATACAAAACGCCTCACAATATTTTTTATTTATTTTTAAGTAGATTTTTCGTAGCTATGAAACAGTAGCTACAGAAGGGAATTTAAAGTTGTAGGTGCCCCATTTCGTAGTATACGTTTTCCCTCAGATGGGCGAGAAATGACACAAATTGCCCATTTAGGTCAACGCAACAGAAAGGAAGGTATCAACTGTAAACAAATCCCTTACAAAGAACAAATTTTGAATACAGTTTTTTTGTCAGCTCTAAGGTTCGAACCCGAAACCATCAGTGAGATCCTCTGGTATTAGAAGAGCTCATAATTTTCAATCTAACAAGAGCTCAAATTGGCCATTCAGAGGGGGAATGCAGCCAGCATTGCGGGCTCATAGTTATGACAAAAAAAATCTAACAAGTAAAAATAAAAAGCCCCTGACCCTGTATTGAAAATTACTCACGCTTCTTCACCGTGATGACATTTCCTAACGTAAAAGGGGAGGGGGTGCAAAGGAAAATTACAAATGGCGGATGTCATGTTGGTACAAAAAGGTAGAAACGACGATAATATTGTAGGTACTTTGTACCCCTGCCGGCTGAGGATGCACGCTGGATGGTGAAAGGTAAAATATCAAAACAAAAATGTACAAAATAAATTCGCTTTCTTTAGTAATAATTAGGTATGTAATTACATATCACCCACCGGTGTTATAGAGCTCTTGCTAGCTGTCGAATTTGGGGGTTTTACCCTCCGTTCGTTGGAAAATCACAAACCACAATTACCTCAACTAGACTGAATAGCTTACATTACGAAGCATTGGATTTGAAGAATCATCCATACCAGTCATGATCTTTCTGGACGTTGCTTAAGTTCAATGACAATACAAGATCTGGGGCCTGTATCACAATGACTCAATAAGTTGCAAACCAGTTTTCACTTTAGAAATTCAGATATTCAATTTGAACTAGAGTGAATTTCCCATTTTTCTCCATGCATGGTTCTCATCTAGTACACATTTTTCTATTTCACCAGTTAGTTAGTTTTTACGAATTTCAGTGTCATCGGTCTGAATTTCTCAATTGTAAATCGACTTATATTAACTTGTACAATGAGAGTAATCTTGGGTCTTGGTCTACCATTGTCATCGACGCTAACTTTCCAGTTCTTTCGTTCTACAAACAGAGCAGATTGTTTGAACTTTACTTTCCTCCAGTTTTGTTCCCTGTGCATCTCCAAGTTTCCATCAGCCCCACATGAAACTCTTCATCACGGAGGAAAAGAGAAAAGCCAACAACAAAATCATTTAAATTATTTGTGCTGCATATCTTGTTGTGTTCACCCATCATCCCATTGTGTTTTCATTTCGTTTTGAATTTCCTCAATTATTTTTTCCAACTTCTCTTGCACCTCTTTGTCTCCCTTCCAATTATGTTATTGTTACTGCTATTGTGATATTGTTTGTACCCACATTTACTGCTAGTATGGTTGCTATGTGAATTGCTATTATTATTCCAATGTTATGATTAGGAATTGTTGTTACTATAATGGTAATATTGGTTGCCCCTACATCTACTGCTTTATTTGTTGCTATATGCCCTGCTATTATTATTCCAATGTTATGATTAGGTATTGTTGTTACTGTGTTTATTATTATTCTTGTTGCTCGTGTGTCAACGAGGAAATGATTTTTTGAAAACAAAAGGAAATTAAGAGGGCTCTGTAAGTTATGTACTAGGTTATTAATCTTCTCTTTCTCCCTCCTCTATCTTCATCATTCCCTCTCTCTTTTCATGTATCCCTCTTTACTTTCTCACATTCTTTACGTGTCTCTATTTTTTCCCTCTTAATCTTTCTTCTTTCTTCTCATCTTTTGATGTTCTTTTCTCACTCTTTACTTTCTCAGATTTCTTTATTTATTTCTTTCTAAGTATTATTTTGTTTCTCCTTGTTTCATATCCTTTCTTCTACCTCTATTATCTTCTCTTTGGTGTATTTTCAATTATATTTTATTCTTTGTTCTTAATGGCTGATCCTAGGTATGTATTATCATATCAATAATAGTCTGAATTAATATTTCAAAATAAACAATCTTTAACAATATTTCAAAAAGATTAACAAGAGAGGCATACTTGTACTTGACTGTGGTAATGAGGCACTAGAAGCGTCTATAAAGGCTGTTCTTTCATAAAAAAAAGCCAAGAAATAACAATACAAAAAATGGACATACATACGAGTATCGTATCTATACCAACCTATTCTTGAGAATTCATCAGTATAAACAAGAAACTTTATACTGACTCATAAATAATTCTTTTTCATTTGGCCTGCAATGTTCATCTGAAGTACTTTCAGATAATTTTATGGACTCTAAAGCCATTGACAAAAAATCTTCAGATATTTTAAAATTGTAGAAATTTCCATAATGTAAAGTGTACATAAACCAAATGATTTACTTCTCTTGACACGGAAGTGTGACGTCTAACCAAAGAGCAATGAAAACTTTTTACTCACTTTTTGGCAAAAGGTATTGTTTTTCCAATATTCAAATTTCTGGTCTCTTAATGTTGGAATTGTCACAGGTAGGACAAACTTTTCCTAGGAAATGAAAAGAGACAATGTGGTAAACTTACGAGTAGAGGTATGTGAATAGTGGGAAATTGTCTAATTTATAATAATGGACTTGACAATGTATGCATATACGAACAAAGTTTTGTATGGGACTAAGCAGAAAACATTATATTATCATACCCGGAGTGAGAAATATATGTCATGTTGTAGGGAAATTACTTTTGTGTGGTAATTTCCTAACCGTGTTCTACTGTAGGTGTACTTGTGTTGTGGCTGTGGTGACTGTGTGATGAATAGTAGAAACATACTGGGAAATATTAATGTGAACCTTCAAGGTAATGTTAAGAAGGAATTTTAATCCAGCAACACGAAGAAACGTTCAAATTGTGCTTTAAATAATATACTGTCACTTTCAGAACTAAGTACATAACCATCATTTAGAAAAATGTAAAAAATATTTGAAAAAGTAGACGTCCATTACCCATAGCACTCTGCTAAATTTTATCCTAGAAAAACTGGATTTCACAATTATAAAGTAACGGTTAATTTTGGCAATCTCAAATTTCAAACTTGAATCCTGAAAAATCGGGATACTGGATATTTCATTTTTGGTGAATAAGCGACCTTACAGCCATAACAAATGTTTGTCGACCGAGGTAACTGAGAGGATAGCACTCTTGACTTTGAAATTTGAAGTCTCGGATTCGATTCCCGACTGGAGTCAATACATTAGACATTTTCTTTTCAATTTATTCCTTTAACCATCACTGAGCCGACCCCCGTGGCTCAGTGGTTAAGAGCATGGGTTGCTGACCCGGAGGTTGCGGGTTCAAATCCCGGCCAGAGCGGAAAATTCTAACGGAATTTCTCCGTTTCCGGAATGGCATGGATGTAAAGGTCGAAAGCTGTTCCGGGGCACAACTATCTCTAAAAAAAAAAAAAAAAATATTCCTTGTTAGGTCGGATGTAGGGCGGAATTAATAGACGTTTTTATAATACCTCTGTGGCGCTAAGTCACAGATTGCGTACTGTGTAAGATAGGGAAAACCTTGTGAATATAGACTTTGTCTATTAACATGTCGACTCTGTGAACTTTTATACTTATTTCCTTAATAATTATAACTGTTCATATTTCAAATTTCTGTCGAGTGAAGACAACTGTTCATCTTTTTCTCAATTTGTCTATTAATTTCGCCCCTAATCTGGATTCTCTTCCATTTTGAGATGCAAATATGACATCAGTGCCTCGGAAGACCCTCTATTAAAGCAATAATACATGGAAATAGACTGGTAAGTCTGGAATAGTTTCAACCATGTACTCAGCATCTCTGGCGCTCGCTTTCTATTCTCACGGATCTGGGTTCGAATGATTCATGCACACAAATCGCCAATATATTTCTTGCTCTTGTCCATAAAAGTGTCTCGCAGATACTTACCTACCAGTAAGCTGTTTAGAAACGTCAGTTCTTCTCTTGTAAGAGAAAGGTGCCTAGTATGGTCCACGCTTGAAAAGAAAGAGCAATAGTATTGCCATTGCTAAACTAAAGGTGCAACTTTGTAGTTTTCAATGATAGACAACGGTTCTACCATTTTCAACAGTAACTTATAAAAAGTAGCTTTACATGATAATGATTTAAAATAGTTCTCACGAGATTAAGTAACACAAAAATAGGTATTTGTTTTATTATTTTTTTGAGAAAGAGGTAGGGGAAAAATCTTTTAAAGACACCCGGAAAACATGGGGAGTGGGATTTCTACCCACTAAAAAACCTATCTCTCTTCATTTAAAGGGCAGTGCATCCGGAACCGTTACTTGAACATTACTTCAGAACATTATTTGTTTTATTAGCACAGTTTTAAAGGTCTCAAATTTATCTCGGAATTTTAGTAAAAATTACCTGAAAATGTCCATCTTCCTACTGTGATACTTGGAAGAGTCTTCTACCTATTCATATACTAGGGACGATATTAGGCTCATTTCCTCCAGGTATGTTAGGTGCATCAAGTCATTGTTCTTCGATTAGATACTTATTCACTGTAGGTACATGCTTTTTATAACTTTAAATATATTGGCTACATGAATGTGTAACTTATTCAATGTTCAGGAGTTTGCTAAATGTCCAGGTACTTTTTCAATGTTCTGAGGAGTCTGTGTAGACGTAATTTCTCTGAAATGTCGTGAAATAATACAGTGAAGATATTTTTTCTTGTCCTGTAGTAGTCACCACCTTCGAGTGGATGGAATTAAGACCTGCACATGAGGTGATGCAGGTTCGAATCCCAGCAAGTTTGTTTTTCTTCCGTGTCCATGGGTGCGAGAAATTAAAATACAATCCAAAAGAGCCATTGAAATGTTCCAAAGGAGCAATTGAAATGTTCCAAAGGAGCAATTGAAAAGTTCCGAAGGAGCTATTGAAATGTTCCAATAGAGAAATTAAAATACAATCCAAAGGAGCAATTGAAAAGTTCCAAATTAGCTATTTTTGTGGTCATAGCGGTGAAGTATTTATTTTATTTTTTGAACTATTTATCGGAATTTTCTTTTTACAAAATCGGAAAGTGGCGTGATTGCCTTGGGCAATCTGTGCCCTCTGCTCAGAAGTGATAACCCAAGCTTGTGTCCGCTATACTCCATTACCTACGTAATATATTATGTCTTGATGGGTTCTTTTCATGCTAGCGGTATTTGGAGTGTAGACATTTTCAATTCTGGAGGCCACTCATACCTCATGAGGAAAATCGAGTGAATCATCACCAATGAGTACGACAGGGAGATGCACGACGGACACAACACACAAAGAGATTGCCAATACCATAGGCAATAAGTTACATATATATTTTCACTTTTATTGTTCATTTTGTTGTAATAATTATTTGACTGTACACACACATTAATGTCTTATTATTTAATAATGCGTTAATAATAATAACAATATTGTGTTTCACAACATGACGGTAAAAAATCTCAAGATCTCAACTCCACTCTAAACGGCTGTCGAGACATTTCAGACTCCCAACAAGGTAGTCACAGTGTTGAAAGGTCAACAGAATACATAATTAATATCCATTAGAATAAAAAATAGGTGAAGTTAAAAAACATCTAAGAGAGGACAAGATTTATGGCTCCGCACACAATAGCACGGATTATGAAATCCAAACTCATAATAGTCATGAATGAGATAATCCAGGATCATCCCAAGGATCTCGTAAGGACTCAATTGTCCTGGAATGCGTAGCCAAACTACTTTCATTCAGGTTCGTGGGTTTAGGGCCTTTTCGTTAATAGCGTCACAAGTCTGGTAGGATCCGAGTCTGAAGTCTGGGTGACCTAACTCCTGTTTTCTTTTTCGTTTTGGAATCTCACATTGCTTGCTAATAGTTTTTACTATGTATGACATGTATGTACGTAATTTTTTCGATTTTGTTTGATGCTACTGTAGACGCTTGTGGTCTCTGTTGTAACCTGCCCATCCGTAGTATGCCTCCCTCCGATGGCGAGAAGTGACACATTACTTCAGCACACGAGCGCACGAAGGTATCCTTACAAACAACTGTAACATATTTTGAATACATATTTGTCGGCTCGGGGTTGTATTAGAGTAGAGTAGAATAAGCCACAAGTCTAAAATCATTGACGAGTAACTACTTTTTCGAACTCATTCTTAGATTCTTAACTCAAAATTGAGTTAAGAACTTTCCAAATACCTATCAAACTTTCGGAGTCTTGATAAATTAGAAGCGACGCATCCAAGATAACCATTAAGCAAGACTCTTATGATAAATACCTAATAAAAATGAACTAATATGAGAAATTATACCACCCAACAAAAATTAACCAATATGGGAAAGCATTTCAATCAAAACGAATTCTATATTATATACAAAATGATCCACTCCACTCCGAAAAAGAAAAGAAATTTAAGAATAGGCAGTTATAGCTTGGTACATAAATGATTTTTGGTGAAAAAACTGCCACTTCATTGTCGTAGGGGGGTTTCAATTTTGAAGTCAATTCTGGTAGACAGGTATTGTGTCCTACCTAAATTACTTCACATGAGTTAATAAAAATTATCTCCTATTCTGGTTTTATGAACTTGGTGATAACTATTTCTTCATTGTTGTCATATTCGTCTATGATTTTCTTTTCTTAGCATTCCATTACAAACTACATTTTACCATCAGTTTTAGGTTCATCGGCTCAGGTTTTTTTTACCCCTGTGAATATCACACTACGTACTATTGTTTTGGCTGTATGGAATGGCCTTGCCTGCCAATGTCAAAAAAGAAGAAAAAAAAAGATACTATTGTTTGGTTATAGAGCCTGACGGGGTTATTTTTGTGCAGAAGATGTGCATGTCATAACACTTCTGGCAAGTTTTCATAAGAGGAATACAAAAAAATGAGTGCAAAAGGATGTTTTTTTTCCAAGCGGGAGTAAAACTCGCGACATACTCTTCTATTTCATCTTTGATTGGTGCAATTTTCAAGTTAAAAGGACTCCGTAACTCTTTGTTTAGCATCCGTATCAATCAGTTACTAAAGTTTATTTCTTCATTTATTTCTGAGAGGAGCATTTCTGTCGAAAATTCGTCGCCAAATATTTGATTAAAAAAAAAACTTTTCGATTCCTTCTGAAGTAGCCTAATCCATCAACTGTAATCACCAAGTGGTTTAGCCCAACTAATTAGATTCGACATTAGAATTCTCAGTTAGCTACTAAATAGCTTAATACTAATCTCAAAACCAAATACCAAATCACCAAAATGTAATCACCATGAGAACACAGCTGAACATTTTCGTTTTTATATTCCAGAATATCGAGCTGATTAGGAATATTAGCTTATTAGCAGCCAATATTAATCTGAATATTAATTGTGCCACAACAATCTTCACAAAATTCAGTTGATAAAAAACGGATTAGAATTCCAGACGTGAAAAATATTCACTTAATGTCGTCAATGTACAAAAAGAAATTCACCACTCATCGATCAAGTGACGAAAAATAAAACACGAATTAAATTAATTAATAACAAATTCAATAGAGAAATCGGTTTAACAAGAATTAATTTTGTGGACAAAAAAAAGAGAACAAAAAATCCTAGGATAAATAACCGTTCGACATGAGTTTGGGGCCAATAAATTAATGAAGAACAAAGTGACTGTAGGGAATTTCGAGCCAATTAAATTTAATTTTTACTACTGGCCACTACTTAATTCTTTTTCGAGTGGACAAAAATGTTTTGAACCAAAAAAAAAGTAAATAATTTAATTTGAAATTCTTACAGGGTGGACTCGTCGTGACCATCAAAGATTTTATCTTTGATACATTTAATTATATTTTTAATACTAAAAAAAAGTAATTGTGCCCATGCGCGGATATAGCCCTCTTGTACTGGGGGGGCACAATCGCATAATATACCTAACTAGCGGGTTCCACCCGCCGCTTCGCAAGCCTATCACACACACCACACTACACACCCACCACACAACACCACACACACACCACCACCACTACCACCACACACACACACCACGCACACACCACACACACACCACGCACCCACCACACACACACCACGCACCCAACACACACACACACCATGCACCCAACACACACACACCACGCGCCCACCACACACACCACGCACCCACCACAAACACACCACGCACCCAACACACACACACCACGCGCCCACCCACACACACACCACGCACCCACCACACACAAACCACGCACCCAACACACACACACCACGCACCCACCACACACACACCACGCACCCAACACACACACATACACACACAACACCACCACCACCACACACACACACACACACACACACACACACACACACACACACATCACACATCACACACCACACACACACACAACACACACAAATGCCAATATTTTTCGTGTCACCCATCCATTTCTTGTCCTTAATGGACCTCAAGAATGGCTCATCAGAATTTCGCGATCAATATGTCAAATGAAGAATACAACCCTTGCAAAAACATTCTCGCTTTGAGTTGATAGTTCGTCACGACATATTTCGAGAAAAAATGTCAGCCAGGTCAAAAACGTAAATACATTTTGTTTACCCATCCATTTTATGTCCTTACTCAACGTAGCTCAAGAACCGGTCATCAGAATTTCGTGATTGATATCTCAAATGAAAACTTGAACCCTTGCTTAAAACTTTTTATTTTTGAGTTGATACGCCGCCGCCGTGGCGCCGTCACGACAAATTTTGAGAGAAAAAAAAATGTCATTTCCGTCGAAAAATGTGAACCCTAAAGATATATTCCCTGGTCCAAATTGGCCTATAGATAAAATTTCAGGTTTCTCGGACAATCTGTGTGGATTTGACAACTTTATTATTCTTATTGGTCTTAGAATTGTGAATTATTTTGGGTCTCGTGCACCCCTAACTTATTGAGATTTTTTTTACGGGAGTAGTCTTAGAATTGGGAATTATTTTGATCCCGTGCCCCTCTAACTTATTGAGATTTTTTTTACGGGATTAGTCTTAGAATTGGGAATTATTTTGGGGCCCGTGCCCCCCTAACTTATTGAGATTTTTTTTACGGGATTAGTCTTAGAATTGGGAATTATTTTGGGACCCGTGCACCCTTAACTTATTCAGATCTTTTTTTTTACGGGATTAGTCTTAGAATTGGGAATTATTTTGGGGCCTGTGCCCCCCTAACTCATTGAGATCTTTTTTTTACGGGATTAGTCTTAGAATTGGGAATTATTTTGGGGCCCGTGCCCATCCTACTCATTGAGATCTTTACGGGATTAGTCTTAGAATTGGGAATTATTTTGTGGCCCGTGCCCCCCTAACTCATTGAGATTTTTTTTAACGGGATTAGTCTTATAATTGGGAATTATTTTGGGTCCCGTGCCCCCTAACTCATTGAGATCTTTTTTTTACGGGATTAGGTATAATAAAATTTGAGAAACACCGCTTACCGAAAAAATCTGGGGGGGCACGTGCCCCCCGTGCCCCCCCCTATATCCGCGCATGATTGTGCCGCGGAACCCCTTTCGCATTACTGCAGGGAACTTTACCTTTACACCCATGCCATTCCAGAAACGGTCTCTTTCCGCTCCATCCGGGATCCAAGCCTTCATTTCAATTCAAACCAATGTTCTTAACCACTGAGCCAAGGAGGTCGGCAATATAATGTTTTTTTTTATAATAAATATTTATATATTATTCAATTTTTTAAATATTTATGTAGGTATCCTTACCTCTAATTATTTTGATACTAGAAATTTAATATAAAATGTACTAGAATCAAATTTACTTTTCAGATTGTTTTTTTTACCAGGTTGGTTATTCAATCAATAAACAGATCATTTTCACAAAAGAAAGTCTGAAAACCGCAAGCCGACCGCAAAAGTTGGAAACACCCAATATATTTTTTAATTAGACAATTTTTTCGGTAAGGATATAAATCGACCCGAGTACCATGTTGTTCGGGATGACAGGACTGTTCCTGGTATGCAAGGGTGATTATCGGAGGGCAATTGGTTATCCGGACTCAAATTATTGATGCTACTGAAAAATCAGAGGGGACCTAAAACATCTCCCTGAGGCAGACCGGTTTTTTGGTCGCGCTTCCTGGAGGTTCTTGGACGACTTTGGTCTTGGGGACATTTCTGGTGCGGCTGCGCATACATACCCCACACACTTTCTCACGTTTTCCTCTTGCCAGGGAGCTGGTTCTGGATGTTTTATTTTATTGAGTTAGGATGCTTGACCAGTGGCGTATATATTTTATTTATATAGGTAACTGAACCAAGGAACCGCTTTCGCATTACTTCAGTGCACTCTACCTTTACTCTACCATGTCATTCTGAAAACGGAAAATTCGGTCAGAATTTTTCGGTACGGCGGATTCGAACCCGTAACCTCCGGATCAGTAACCAATACTTTTAACCACTGAGCCACAGAGGTTGGCAGTGGCATATATCGTATACCCACCGGTTTTGTAACATTAATAGATCAATGATAACAATAGCAGGCAATACATTCACTGGGTTTTAAATGAATAGAACGAACAGGTAAATAAGTAAGGAAACGAGAGGAGAAATAGAAAGAAACTGTCCATAAGCAATGAAAGTAATCAATAAGGTGTGTGTTTTTGACCTATGTTAAATTTTTTATGTAATACGTATATTTTTCATTTAATAAAGTCTGGCTGGGGGACTATAAAGAGGGAGTAGACCAGCATTGGCTTGGTTCTCGAGGCCCTTGTCAATTATTAGCCTCCTTGTAAAGACAGTGGTAGAAAAAAAAAAAAAAAAAAAAAACACACTGAGTCAACTTCCGTGGCTCAGTGGTTAAGAACATTGGTTACTGACCCAGAGGTTGCGTGTTCGAATCCCGGGCGGAGCAGAAAATTCTGACGAAATTTTTCCGTTTCCGGAATGGCATGGATGTAGACCTGAAGTAAGCGAAAGCGGTTCCGGAGCACAACTACATTTAAGAAGAAAAATAGGTTTCACGTTTTCTACTGAGCAAGCTCGAAATACAATCTAAAATTTCAAAACTTGAAATGGATCGAACCTAAAGGCGAAATTAAAAGACGTTTTTGTAATACCTCTGTGGTGTTAAGACAAGGATTGCATACTTTGTAAGATAGGGAAAATCGACGCTTAGAAATGACTTACGTTATAGAATTTGTCTGTTAATTTTGCCCTACTAGTGAACTAAAGGCCGCCACTGACCGTGCACTAATCAATTTATCAACTCCTTTCTGGTGATATGGTAATCGGGGAAAAGAAATTAATTAGAAGACATACGAAAGACGATAACGTTAGAAAAAGGTTGTTGGTGTTTTAAGATATTTTTATTCATTTATTTGTTTATTTTATTTAAATTTTAATGGCCATCCTGAGAACTGGCTACTGATTCCGTGTCGAAATAAAGAACTTAAAGTTGTCTCGGGATTCAGAGCGTGAAGACCTGGGGAATGACGTGTGTGGTTGATCGTAGGTGGCTTGCAGTACGGAGGTTACCAACGGGTCGATAAAACCCTGGGTCAGAAGAAATAGGGATACCGATATGTATAAGTTGGGTCTGAATTGAGTAAAACTCCGCTGGATGAGTGTAAAGCCCGAGCTGTCCTGAAGTAGGGAGATTTGTTGACCGTCAGAATGACGGAGTGACTTCTGACGACCCAAATACAATCTATACACAAGCATACCGTTGTCTGCCGTGTGGACGGTCGATGCGTGCCAGGTACATCCCGCAAGGGAAGCTCCACACGTCAAAGGGTCTTGTTCCCCAGCTTAATGTCCGAGGGCCGAATTATGAAACAGAAATAGATTTTATCCAAATGGAAACTATCCCTTATCATACCCTTCAGTGGAAGTTTCAACGAATCACAGCGCAATATAGTCTAAGTTAAAGGATGGTGTCCAAATTAAATTTACTCCTGTTTTATAATTCGTCCCTTAGACATTAATCATTCTGTACCCGACCTTAAGATTGCTACTACCTACTATAAGGTGATCACATGTTACTTGAATAAGTAGATATTGCTCAAAAATCTATATGCACTGAGTGGAATCGAATTCGCGAATCTACATGTTAGCTTGTTTTACATTACAAGTCCAATGAACCACCTCAACTATCAATGCTCGAAAAACATTGAAACATATAAAAGTCAGAAGATATTAGATGAAAATTGACTGTTTGGCTGTCGAAAAACTTTGTAAACTTTGATTGTAGTCGCCGTGTTAGACATACAAAAACTTATTTTATTGAAAAACTAGCCGTTTGCCCGTGCTTTGCAACGGGACTAAATTTCAAATTTACTAAGGCATGGCCGTACTGCTGGACAGCAATGCCTTTTTGAACTTTTTATAATTTTTCTGGACAAAGCGATAATGGTTTTGGGGGGGTCAATTCTGAGACATTTTTCGCTATCTCTTACCGTTTTGGCTAAACAACTCCGGACAAACAAACATAGGTAGGTAGGTAGGTAGGTAGGTAGGTAGGTAGTCCTTTTTTCTGTTTTATATATAGAGATGTGAGACTAACTATTTGTTTTATGCCCCCATCAACCGAATGATGCGTGCGGCAAACAATATGTGATACAGTGATACTAGTATTACTGTGTACCTGTTACCAATGTTATTATTTATTTATTTTATCTAGCCACTAAATGTTTTATATGTTTTAATTAATCTATGTTTTTTTCATTGTAGTAACATGTATTTATGTTTGATTTTATACTGGGCTTGACCCGTAAATATACAATTACAATTACAATTACAATTACAAAATGTCGGGGTGGACTTCGGGTTAACTAAGTTACCACCTTAAAGAAGACATAGATATAAAAAATCTGGTGTAAACATCACACGACTTTCCTTATCATAATTATAAGGAATTGGAACAGGACCAAAAGCCACTGGTGACTCAAAGGTAACATTTAGCTAAAAATCAATATCAAATTCGTAATCAGCACCTCAAAATCATTGGATTTGATATGTCACAACCCCCATCTACGATAAATAATAAAAAAGTTAATCAAAGCGGGTCCCCCCCAAAATACCGGTAAATTGGGGCCGAGGTCCAAAAAGTTCAAGATATCAAAAAAATGATCAGAAGAGACCCCTATTATTTTTTTAATCTAAGACATAATTGTTCTCTAATATTTTTTTGTATCTTTAACCAATTCAAAGAAGCGGCACTTGCGGCCAATATTTGCGGTCCTGCGGCCGCAGTCTGCGGCCGATTGCAACCAAAAGTTTCGTGGTTTGTCTGGTGTATAATTACAATTAGCATACCAAATTTCAAGTCTCTAGCTCTTACCGTTCTCGAGATATCCTGTTTACACACAGACAGACAGACAGACGCACGGACCAATGGCTGAAAACAACTTTTTTGGTATCCTGAGGCTATAATTCGTCCAGAAATGTGAAAAACTGGGTAGGTCAAATTTTCGACGAATACAATACTTTCCTTATTATAGGATAAGGAAAGTAAAAAACAACAACTACGACAATACCAACAACAAGAATTCGGAATACTATGAACAGATGTACATATTGGGATTACAAGGTAGATGTATTGTGATCTTAAGTATAGATTGGTGTAGGTAAAACTTTTATACTTTTGTGACAATGCTATCAATGGGTAAGTAATATCTCTATAAAGAGCATTAGAGAGTCAAGAGAGAATGGAAGTACAAAATAGTTCACTTTTGTTCTTCTAATAAGTGATACATCTCCTGCTTGTGTGCCTCATTTTCTTCAGTAAATCCTGTTAGTTCTCTCATTTATGTTTAGTACCTGAATTTAGTTATGCATAATCTCCTTTGTACTTCTATATTTTAGTAGATAACTATAGTTATACAGGTGGTTAAATAGTATATGAACATTTCCAGTTCTTTAGCAACTCCATTCAGTCCACAAGTATCTTGTAATGAGTCCCCTTGTCTTAGGATGTGACAGTCTAAATAAAGAACTACTTATCTCAATTCACCATATTATTATCTTTCTCTTAAATTCTATTCACTTTGTATGATACAGGGTTCGAAAGAATTTTAGAAGCTGGGACTGTATAGAATTTTGATTGGTGATTGAATTTTGAATTTGGGACTGTAGAATTTTGATTGGTGATTGAACTTAGAAATTGGTACTGTAGAATTTTGATTGGTGCTTGAACGTATAATTTGGAACTGTACAATTTTGACTCGAGGTTCAACGTAGAACTTAAACCTATTTGCACTTAAACGTAGAATTTGAATAAAAAAGAAAAATATTTAATGACACTGAATAACTTTGAATGTAACGGAAAGTAAAGGAAGAATTATGAAACCTATTGAACATTATTTAATTTTTTAAATAATTTATTGATTGGAATTTTTTTTTTTAAATCTATCTATTAGAAACCTATCCATCTATTAGAAACATTTTTTTACCAGCCAGGTTTTAAGTTTTAATTTAATGTTAATGAATGTAATGAAGATATGCAATTATAACAATAAAGAAAGCCACTAGAAATTTAATGCTTGTAATCTTCTACCAAGTAGAAGATCATCCGGATTAAGCAATATTCAGCGTGGTTTAAAATAGCGATATAAATCATGTTACACCAAAGCAAAATAATCTTCCAATTACTTTGCGAGCTTTTCAAGAAAACTCTGTTGTTTCTGAGAAACTTTTATCTTCGTACTTTAAGAACACTGTACCTAGTTCCATGCCTTTTAGGTGCATGCTATTGATACCTATAATACAGTGTTCATGTACTTATTGGACTTCGACTTTAAGAATAAGAGGTATCCTGATACTATCTTGATCTATCCTATTTAAATGAAGACGTCTATTGTCTACTCTGATCATTAAATATCTATCCAAAGCTTAATGATGAGTCCAGTAACCTCCCTGTTGAACATGCAAATGTTCGGAGCATTGTCAATTGTGTTGGCCTGTTAGGAATGAAATAATTGTAAACAGAACCCATGCGAAAAAGAAAATTATGTTTGAGTAAAAAACAAAATAAATAAATGAACCTTTTATTTATATTTTTTTTTTGTGTCTCCCCACAGGAACAGAGAGCGACACAAAAATGTGGTAATGTTATGTTGTGTTGAATGAGTACACCGATTTCAGAAGGACAGAGATAGAAAGATAGAAATTTCAGCAAGGATACCACAGGTTTGCAGGTGAATTGGAAAGATTACTAAAAAGAGCTTTCAGATTATCTACTCTTCAAGATAATGTAGACTGTAGAATATTGATGAGTATGCAGAAGAACTCAAGAAAAGGCATCAGAAGGTACTCATTGATCCAATTTGGCGATTTTATTCTTGTCTGTTACATAGTTTTCCAAAAGGTATTTCTTTTAGAATTTTTTTATGAATAAACCTGATAGAAACCTATTATTAAAATAAAAAATAAAGACAGACCACCCTGTTTGCATAAAGAAACAGATAGGTAGTACCCAATAAATGACCGTGCATAAGAAGTAACTATATATAATATGTACCTATCTAAAAACATTAAAGTTATTTACTTACTCTTGATCTTGTCCACCTGATTGAGACATCATGCCCTGCTGTAAGAACCGTTGTCAAGGGAACGCGATAACAAATCAGTGCCCGAGATTAACCTTATACGGGTGACATCGCTGGGTGTCCTTATATGGATACGATGCGACATAATGAGTTAACGTTCATCGATTTGGACGTTTGATGAGTTAGAGATGTTTAGTGAGTTAGAGATGTTTGGTGAGTTAGATTTGTTTAGTGATTAGAAGTGTGTGGATGGTTACCTATAGGTAGTGAGTTAAAAATGTTTAGTTAGTTAGAGATGTGTGGTGAGTTAGATATGTTTAGTTGTTTGTGATTATATAGGGTGATCCAGAAAGTTTGCACCAAAATGATAGGGGTAATAAAAGAGACCATTTCCAATAAAAATGTTCCTGGACATTTTCCATTATTTTTTGTCGTTTTCAAAATGGCGGCCAAAACTTTGACAGACTAAATGAGCATTAAAATATTAAAAGGGTTAATTTAATTTATTTTAACTAGAATTTTATTCTCAATTCAAAAATGCAATCGGTTTTTTTTCTAGGTGGTACAGAAAAAATTAAAAGAAATCAAAAGCCAAACCAAAGTCGGAATATTTGAAAAACACACGTTTTGGCCGCCATTTTGAAAACGACAAAAAATAATGGAAAATGTCCGGGAATATTTTTGTTGGAAATGGTCTCTTTTATTACCCCTATCATTTTGGTGCAAACTTTCTGGACCACCCTGTATAGAAGTGTGTGGATGTTTACAGGTAGTGAGTTAAAAATGTTTAGTGAGTTAGTTACTTTGGGATGACACGACATGGAATTGAACAGTAATGGGTTAGAAAAACTGAAACTATTATTCAACAGAAAAGGCTCTACCTACCTACATAATTAAATTTAAGAGGAGTCATACCCTTCCTGAAGTCGGAGTTTCAACCAATCACAGCTCACTATAGCCCGACTTGAGGACATTTACTTACTTACACTGGAACATCTTACTTAAACTAAATATTTGCTATATTTTAGACTCAAATCACCAATCTTTCTAGTGTCCGCCGCCTCATCGACAAGTCCATATGAAATATGCTGATGTATACCTATTTGTGTTTCAAATTTCATGATGATAAAAGAATTAACAGAATAATTTTCCCTCCTGAAGTCACAGAACACTGCTTTGATGAGCGAGAAGTTACATACTTCTCATTCAGGTATAAACATCTATAATTAAATAACGACTAATACCTACAAACTTTTGACGGTTATGCGGGTACTCGAACCCAGGTCCTTCCGTATGGTGAGCAAGGATCTTACTTGTGTTAATCGTGCGCTTTTATTACTGTTCGGTAGCAAGGAAAGAGGACACGGAGGACTGTAAAATCCGTGGCCTTTAGTTTGTTGCTTTTGTGAATCAGTACTTAGTTTTAAGCAATGGACTATGAGTCACTTACATTTGACTGATAGAGGTGTACAGATGACAGACTCTCAATGCTGGAAGTTCGAGAGCCTGCCACAACAAAGTTGAGCCTTGTCTTGGATATACAGAGTGCTAGTTGTGAGGATATAGAGTGTGTAACAATTACCTTATCATTCAGAATATTCTTGATAGTCTCCTTCTTTTATCACTTTGTCTCTTTCCAAAGTGAAAGTGAAATGTCTTTATTGGTGTATTGTTCAGTCTTTAAAACTTGACATTAATATACTGCAATATTTTCACAATAGATGAATCCCACAGAGCTGCATCAAATATAAAATTCTTGTTGAAAGATACTTACCTACTTATTTTCTCGCAAAAAAATGAACCAAAAATGTCACAATATAAGATACAAAAGTATTATTATTATATCTAATAAAAGTCCATTATTCCAAATTTCTGATTTTGCAACAATCCAAGAACATCTGAAAAGAGAGATACTTGAAAATTTTGAAATAATATGAACAACATAATTCAAAACACTTGAAAAGATTCACAAAACCGGTGAATGAACGTGCTGAATGGGACAGTTACAATGAAAGGTGCAGAATTAAGGGACTAATGGACATTTAAAAGGACGAAAATGACGAAATACATGGTGGACAATGCAACAAATTGTGAAAATAAATCTCCTCAAGATGATGTGAGGTGAGGATAAATTGTGGGTGAGATGAGAAATCGCTGGACTGAGACAGGGTTAATGAGCCACAAACGGTTTCAATGGCTATAAATCTTCATAAATTCCTGATGAAATATATGAAAAAGATTCACAACTTGAAGAAAAAAATAGTAATGGCATGTGACTTTTGATTTCTGGAAAATGTGCAATACTATGAAAAAATACCTGATAATAAAATTGATGTTTAAGAAGACATGTTGAAAACTTTAGTACAACTTAATAGTCTCTCTACTGCTGATGCATTGATGAACAAAATTATCATTTTCAGCTCAGCTCAGCTCTTTTTGGTTTAACGTCGCTTTCAACTGCATGGTTATATCACGACGGGTTTTAGCCTCAATTCGTTGGAAACTGACAAACCAGCTACTCAAATTAACCTTATCCAACCTGAGTGGCCCGGGAATTTTGAATTTCAATTGTCGCACCCATCCAAGTCCTAGACTCGCTGGACGTTGTTTAACTTCAGTGTTGGAACGAGAACTGGTGAATTCAACGTGCCATCGACGCTGGCTTCAATTTTCTTTGCTCAACGTCTCTAAGATATTCTAGTTTTGGAATCTATGGTGGAACGCATAGTAATAATAATAATAATAATAACGCATGATTCACAATTTGAGGGCCAAATCCATTTAACGATGCCAATATATGTCGCTAGACCCCATTGCGTAGGTTTTTTTCACTGTGCAACAATTTCAACAATCTTTATATTAATTGACGGCTACGTATGAGTTCGGTGCGGAAAATAAAAAAATGTATGAGTTCGGTGCCGCCTAAAAAAGGTCATGTATGAATTCGGTGCCGCCTAAAAAAGGTCATGTATGAATTCGGTGCCCTGGTACTTGCCCTGATGATCAGGTAATTATAGTATTTTTTTCCTTATAGACATGGCCTTCAATTAATAAACCGAGGCATGGCCTTCATTGTATTTTACCTAACCCTACTATAAAACCAAGGCATGGCCTTCATTGTATTTTACCTAACCCTACTATAAACCCAAGGCATGGCCTTCATTGTATTTTACCTAACCCTACTATAAACCCAAGGCATGGCCTTCATTGTATTTTACCTAACCCTACTATAAACCCAAGGCATGGCCTTCATTGTATTTTACCTAACCCTACTATAAACCCAAGGCATGGCCTTCATTGTATTTTACCTAACCCTACTATTAACCCTAGGCATGGCCTTCAAGGAGGAAATGGACAGCCTTGCTGAATGTAACTGTCTACAACATAATCTACTAACTTAATAACAGCAGGATGACTGTTAACAGGCAACAGAGTACATTATAAAAAAACAATCAATTTATAAGTCATTAGGACCGCACCGAACTCATACATCACCTTTTTTCGGCGGCACCGAATTCATACGTGCGAAAAAGGTGCGGGTAATCTTCGCACCGAACTCACCTATTGCCTAATTGACATATAAATTCTACTCCTGCACCATCCTCAATCATTGCTGACTTGAACCTCTGTCTAGTTCCTCTCAAACTCAAGGATACCGCCATTTGAAACTTGAAACCAACAGTACCAACACCCTTTCTGAATACTGCAGTCAAGACAAACCAGTTTCTCACATTGCACTCACCTAGCCTGGAGTTTGCCGGAAATAGTCACCATCATGAGGGTTCGACATTGAGTAGACAGAAACAAATCCCGACCATTCAACATGGACGGATGGTTGTTATTTCTGTGATCTGACTCTTAAAAGTAACCACTCATTTGTCCTCACAAGGTATAGAATATTCATAAAAAATAATGTTTTTACTTTGTGATATTACTTCACAATTTTAGTGAGTAGCGCAGATTCATAGGAGTTTACTATACAATACTTTAATATACAATATCTTTTAGTATTTTTTTACTATAATTCCGGTACTGGTTGCTGTTTCGCATAAAAGTAACTACGCATTTTTCTTCAAGAGGTAAGGGTGCACCCCGAACATCCAAGTACCAGAGCAGAAAAATTCCTGCCCTGCTGGAAATCGAACCCAAGTCACCGTGCGTGCTAAAGTTAACAATAAGGAACACAAAACTGAAAACACTCCAGCTGCCATAGGGACTACAAAGTATTTCATTCAAAATTAAAATGAATTAACCCATGATTAAGATAAATGTGATTTTAAACGGAGAAGTGATAACATGAGAAATTTTATTAGCAGGCTGCAAAACAAAATGGCGGCTGCAATTCCAAAGTAATACAATAGGTTAAATAGGTATTATAGATTTAATATACAATCAGCATTAATTCCTGATGACTGATTTTGATTTTAATCGCAGTCGTGTGCACTGGAACCGTTGGCTGAAATATTCGCAGCCAAGGGGGTTGCAGATTCAGAGGCGTTCAAAGAGTTTAGGGGTCTTTTATTTTCAACCGTTTGAAGTTGGGATCTCATCAGTCTCAACACCCTTTTTTAATTTGATTGGTCGAACTACAACAGATTCGTTGATTTCAATTGACTTTTTAATAGTTCAATAATTGATGGAGCAATATAATATTATTGTGTTGAAATGTCCAACAGTGAAACATATCCATAGTTGATATACCTAGTCTAATGAGTTACCTGGGTTTCTCAATGAAAATGTATTAAAGTAAGAACTTCTAATTTAAATTATTCATGATCCACATGCCTTCAGCCAGCCACCAAGCAGGCAACATCAAAATTGGAAGATCTCTGAATTTTTAAATACCTACCAAATTTTAAGAAATATTTCTAAAATTGTCTGTTTTAAGTGCATCATTTCAACACAACACTTACAGACTTACACCATACACTAGACATGGAAGGAGCCCAGAACACTGGTTCTGGCATTCACCCAGCATATCAAATCCTCCAATAGTAAAGTAAAGTATCATCGAATCACCAGATGATATTAGCTTTCCAACACAATTGCGGTCAGATTCAAGATTATCCAAATGAGCTCCAAAGTGAAGCAAGAGCATCATTGTAGAAGAGAGTCTAGAGACTATAACAATAGTAGGTATTATGTAAACTTTGTTTTTCTCCCAAATAACTCTTAAAAGTACATTGTATAAAATATCATAAAATATTAATAGTTAATAATATCGCCTTATTTATACTGCCCGATTAAGACTATGATAAAAGTTAGCGGGAAGTGGCGAAAACAATAAAACAAAATACATATAAACTCTGTTTGTTTAATATAGGCCGGCTGCTGGCGCTACTTGACGAGCGCTCGCCTCCCGCGAGCTTATAATAAAGACCCATTATTCCAGCAGTAAGCCCCCCCCCCCAAAAGTTATCATACATGTGTTAATCACTTTCGCGATGTCAACATCTATACTCAAACTCGCTTTACTAAATCTTTGCTGAAACCGGAACTTGAAACACCGACCTCCAGGTTACAAGTCCGTCGCCTTATCGATCAAGCTACTAAGGTCGGTAGTAAGCTCAATACGTATTATTATGTGGTAAATATACCAAATGTTTCGAACTCGCGATGGCCGCGAACTCAGGATTATCAGACCGCAGCCTTTACCACTGAGCTACCGGGACAGACTAAATATTACAAGGGAAGGAAATAAGTTGACGATTCAGTGACTCACAATGATGCGTCTTCATTAACAACTCAATAATCGCAAATTGAAATCTCCAAAATTTCGCATCATCATATACTTTGAAGAACATCCTCCACCGCGCACGACAGGCCTAAGCAGACCACTCTTTCTAAGGCCCATGGGTTGAAAAAAAGTCGTTTCGATATGTCAATTGATTAATGAACAGAATTAAATCACGAAACTTGTGTCCCATCTCACCATCAGAATCCGAAACCACAAAAAAAGATTAATGAAGAACGATAGACTTCATGGACCCAGAAAAAGCTAATAATATCAATACCGTCATAACGGAGATCAAGAATTTATTATGATCTGCACGAGGAAGTTCATAGATCTTTTACAAAATTCAAAGGTCATTGATTTCGGATAAAATTTAATGTCTTTATAGACTCGATCATCTCCTCCAAACTCCCACGCATTTAGTAGGGAGAGATTGGGTTTCAATAATATCATCTTTTGATACCTAATATCCATTCATATTTATTGATTGAAAGTCAATCCCCAAAATTTACTCAAGATTAATGCGTTTTTAATTTGCTCTGAGGCGATTTCAAGAGGTTAATGTGGTGTACCACTTATTTGCGGTTCTTGTGAAACCACAACATTTTTTTTTCTTAATATTATTTAACACTAAAATCAGAGATGTCCTAGTATATAGATTCTTGATCGAATACATTTCTGGACGGATAATTTTCTCTGAAAATTCCAAAATCTTTTAAGGTTTACGCGATACTTTTGATTTTTTCAGCTGTTGATGGCTTTGGTTTTTAATATTTTTTAAACATTTTCTTTAGCAATGATTTATCGAGGCACTTATTAAAATTGAGGTACTCCAAGATCTTTTGTGAAAAAACCAGCTGTTTTTATTTTCTAGAAGTTGGTGAATATTCGTGTTTTTGACTTACTTCAGAGTCTGTCCCGGTAGCTCAGTGGCAAAGGCGGCACTCTGTGAATCCAGAGATTCCAGAGGTCGTGGGTTCGAAAGCCAACCGGGAACATGACAAGTTATCCTCCCATTTGGGATTTTGCCACATAATAATATGTCTTGGGCTTACTGCTAAAATAATGGACTTTAGTAGTCTTAATCGGGCAGTATAAATAAGGCGATATTATATTATTATTTTACTTGGCGATGTTGTGTTCAGTGGTAATTTCTTCACACTGAAGAATATGACTTTCTATATCTTAAGTATAGATTTTATCGGAAGTAACTGGCATATTTGCTCTTTGTTGTTGTTATTTTTTGTAGGTATATTTTGAGTATATACCCACAATAAATAGACAAACTTGTGAGTTTGTCTATTTGTAATGAGACTTTCAAAGCAGATTATTGGAGCTTACGTAAACCACATACATATTTTTTAATTACCAGATTATACATAGATACATACGTGCTATGTACAACACGTCTAATATCTATAAACAACCCAACTTACTACAGTCAGCTCACCTATCTATTATGTCTGCTCCCAGAGCCCTGATGTGTGATAGAATCACGGAGTATCTGATTTCTCCGCCACATGGTAGTTGGACTAGTTGGTAAATACTTACTCTGCTATGCCCCAGTATACCTACATACTATATGTATAGTTGTATAATTATGTGTATGAATATACAGGGTATTTAAAATTACAGTCTCAAAAGATGACAATCAATCTCCAGCTCAGCGCAATCTGCAAATGTTTCATAAAACCAAAATTTGTGCATAAGATTTCTAGATTTTGCTGTCATTAATGGTGCAGTATTGTTGCAGATAGCTCTTTGTTTAAAATTGTACAAAGGAATTTTGATTTTGAACAAAAACAAAATAGTGGATCAAAACGTCCAGATCCACCTATTTTGTTTGAAAAAAAAGTGGAATTTTCCGCTGTTTTCAGTTGATCCTTTAAAAAAAAGTACACACCCTGTATATGTGCATTGATTTACTGATCCACACAGGCTGGGGCACTCTAATTAATTCAGAACCAATTCTTAGTACTTAATTAACATTATAGCATGGCTTGTCTAGCGCCTTGGCCACATGATCACACGAAGCTGATAACGCGAGACCATTATTATCGGAAACACAGAGTGGACCGCAAGTTTGAGAACCGCTGGAAATTGGTGTTATGTTTTAGCGTTTAAATTTTCTCTCAAAATATTTTGTTAATATGAAACGGAGGTTTTATTTTCCATTTTCTGGAACATTCCAACCAGCTTCCCATTACTTACAAACATCATCCACCCTGGGTTGGGCCGAGAATAGCTACAGCAATACGACAAGACGACTTGACGCGACGGCGAAAACCGAAGGTTGAATTTGAATGGTCAGCCACCAAGTCCTTACCTCGCTGGACGTTCCTCAACTACAGTGACGGATCGAGTACTGGTGTTTTAACCGTGAGACCGACGCGACGCTGGCTTGTTGAAATTAATAGTAGATTTTTTCATACTGCCAAAAAAGGATCAATCAGTTCCCTTCATTTAGAAGTTTTTTTCAAAATGAATCTGAATCAAAAGGCTGATGTTAAAGAAAAGTCCATGTCTAAAGCCAGACTATCTCTAAAGCCAGTCAACCACCAGTGAAAGAACAACTTTTTCTCGTAGACAGTAAAAAAACAATTTGTTGGGAACTTTATGACTTCTTTTATCATTCAGGATTAATGCTTTGGTGTTTTGTATGGAGGTTATAGCGAGATTAATCTATTAATTGGTAATACATCTTGTTGTCATGTACAAAAATTTGTTCAATTTTCTTGAGGAATGAATGATAATATCACATATCAATACTGAGTTCCTGAGGATCAGCAGATTCATACCTCAGGATATCCTGAGAATTTTTTACAATACACCTCAGTGATTCAGCAGAAATTTCTCTTCGAAATTTATTGTTCCCGAAACTTGTGAGCCGTCCTGTAGATTCCAGGAGCCAGTCAGATAGAATTGGGATCTTGATTGTAGGTGCTGTACTGCATCCCAGTAGCTGTTGGTCTGCAAGTCCACAGGAACTTTGTGAGGGCAGCTCAACAAGGAGGTGTGAACATCTAGATGCTGAAACAGAAGGAGAGGTTTTAGAAAAATAATTTTAAAAAATGACAAGTTTTTACTTCTCGAAAGTATGTCACTTGTCATTCTACATAGTTACTAAGATAAAAAAATTGAAAATAACTAAGATACCAAGATGAAAGTTACCAAGGTAAAGTTACATTCAAGTTACTAAGATAAAAAATTGAAAATAATTTTCATATTTCAGAAGAAAAAAAAATGTTCTTTTTCTCTTGTTGGTATGTACTCTTTGGTCCATTTGTTGTCGAGTACTATTAGGTATAAGTCCTACTATAACCAACCATAAACTGCACAGATCTGTAGTAACCTGAAATCTAAAATAAAATGGCAATCAATTTTTGTCAACGTTATTTTTATCAACTTTCACTTAACTTCATTAGTTCATTTCGTAATTCAAGGCGCCATTTCTTATGGTTAATATCTAATGACACATATGGTGACGGGAAGAGAGAGTGAGAGGAAAGAGGAAGACAGTGAGAGAGAGAGAGAATGAATAAAGTATCATTCCTCGTAGGTGACATTTCATTTAAGCACTAAACTTTACAGGTAAGACTATATATGTCCCCGAGTCTCGCTGGGGTGTTTAATAATGTTATTAGTGACGTTAAAACAGCTTACTTGGGACTCTACGTATTCAGCAAAATACAATTACACAAATATCATGGCGCTCCTTACAGACTGGTGTTCGAAGGTAATCCATGCAGACTTCTTTAATGCAATAATTAAAAAAAAAAATCTGGTGTAAACATCACACACTTCCTTATCATATTAGAATGGAACAGACCAAAAGCCACTGGTGACTCAAAGGTAACATCACTAAAATCAAAGCCAAATTCGTAATCACACCTTAAAATCATTGGATTTGATATTCACAATCCCCATCTAGGATGAATATTTAAAAAAGTTAGTCTGAGCGGGTCCCCCCCAAAATACCGGTAAATTGGGGCCGAGGTCCAAAAAGTTCAAGATATCAAAAAAATGATAAGAAGAGACCCCTATTATTTTTTTAATCTAAGAAAATTTGTTCTGTAACTTTTTTGTATCATTAACCAATTCATAGAAGCGGCGCTTGCGGCCAATATTTGCGGCCCGCGGCCGCATTTGCGGCGATTTCAACAAAGTTTCGTGGTTCGTTGGTGTATAAATTGATTTGCATACCAAATTTCAAGTCTCTAGCTCTTAACCGTTCTTGAGATATCGGTTCACAACAACAGACAGACAGACAGACAGACAGACAGACGCACGGACCAATGGCTAAAAACAACTTTTTTGGTATCCTGAGGCTATGATTCGTCCAGAAATGTGAAAACTGGGTAGTCAAATTTTCGACGAATACAATACTTTCCTTATATAGAAAGGAATAAAAAAAATATTTTCCCTTACAATATATTTGCCGGAGGTCGATTAATCTCTGTGTATAAGTACCTCTCTGTAGCAATTAATTGCGATTTAATTAGCTAGATTTGTTTCTAGCGTGATTTCGGGTGCGGCACTGTTTTTTAGACCTAAGTAGGTACTGCTAAAGAAATCGACTCATTCGATAATGCACGCTGTAAGTTTCCATGAAACTCGTCTTGAAGAAAGTCTTGCAAAAAATGATGCTGAGCATATTCAAGTGTGAACAGGAGAAAATTGCCACACCAGAAGTCAGTCATACGAAAGCACATTGTGTAAAGTTCACAAGAGAATTGTGAGTATAAGTAAAAGAGAGATTGAAACAAATCACAAAAAGTGAATGATGAAAGCTCAAAGAAATATTGAAAATAATTGACAACGAGAGAGAAAAAAAAGTATTGACAGAGTGAACAATGAAAAGTTGAAAAAATGGAGAATGCAACTATTGAAGAACATGAAACAAGAAATTAACTTTCAATTACTTAGTTTATCTTAGTTATACTTCTTAAGTTTTATTATGTCTGTTCCTTCCCCTACCCCATTTCTGTATTTGACTTGTGTAAACAAATTGTAAATTTGATGTAGGTACACCAATAAATAAAAAATAAATAAATAGGGACGATTAAGAAGAGAGAGAGAAAAAAAAAGATTAGGCAAATGAAGATGTAGAGATAAAGAAGAATAGGAGGTAGAAAATAGAAGAAAAGATAGTTTAATAGGAGGTAAGATAGCAAGAAGCAGAACAATCAAAAGTAGATGAATAAGAAAATGACGAAGAAGACAGGTAGAAAATCGAAGAAAAGAAAATGGAGGAGGAGGATATACGACAAAAAAGAAAGAATAACTGTAGAAAAGGGAACAAATAAAAGAAAATAAAGGTAATGGTGGGTATAGCAAATGGAAGAAAAGAAAATGGAGGAGGAGGATGTACGATAAAAAAGAAAGAATAACTGAAGAAAATGGAATAGTAGAAAAGAAAGTCGTGGAGAAGTTCAGATGGGATGAAGGAAAAGATGATGGAAAAGCAAATGACAAAAAAATGAAAAGAAATGAACATGAACAATGAAATGGTTTCGGTTATTTATTGGGAACAATAAGTTGAACCAAAAGGAAAAATTGGAAGGAAAAATGTTCTGGAAAGAGAGAGAGAGAGAGAGAGAGATGAAAGGAGGTGAGAGAAAATGGGGACGGAAAAAACATAATGTTGAAAAAATTCGATGTGGAAAAACTCCCTCTCATCTCGAGTATTAAAAGCTTCAGTCGGCCGGAAAACTGGGAGATAAAAAGCCACTTTAGTAATATTATTATTGCGCTGTTTTCTTCAGAATATAATGGAGAATTGGGAGGGAGGAGAGGAGATAAAGTTATAGGGAGGAGAGAGGAGAAGATAAAGTCATAGAGGGAGGAGAAAGGGGAAAGATGATGATTTTTGACAAAATATTAAATTTATCCACCCTTAGCTCCATTGTAGAAAGAAAACTTCCTTGGAATATCTCTGTCCTTCTCTTCCTTTCTAACTTTATTGTTGTCTCCTCCTTTCTTATTTTTTGCTCACATTTTTTTAAACCCCTGCATTTTTTTTTTTTTATTTAAGTGATAAAAAATAAATGGAACGGAATTTCCAAGGTGTGTTCCGAGTCTCAAACCCCAGCTCACAGGTCGATGCGATCACACGCGTAGAACCTATAACAGCCATCGGAACATGAAATAGTATACTGAATCGTTAACAGGTATTGGGATCTTAGGGCGAGGGTACACATGATGTGTGATAATTATTATTGAGACCAGAAAAGTAATTAAGTAATAAATTATAATAAAATCAAAAACCAATAGAAACAATTTCGATGTGTCAGTGGCGGATGTATACAGTCTTGGTACATCTATGATAACTATTTATGGGATAAGTTTGTAAACATGATGGTAATCATGTTATTTTGCATGATTACCACCGTGTTAATGGCAGATTGCCGAGGATTTTAGATAGTATAAATAAGTAATATCGCATTATTTATACTGTCCCATTAGAAGAAATGAGTCCCATTATTCCAGCAGTATTCATATATAGTCTCACTCTTCTTATCGCTTCAAATCCTTTCAATCATGTATAAGTTATTGGTCATGTTTTGGCTGGTTGCATCCTTGCAACCTCTAGATTACCAGACTGACGCCCTGCCCACTGATCTACATTAACCTCACCCAGTCTAGGTTGGGGACGCGAATAGCAAGTATCTCAAGCGTTTGAATTTATGTCACTGAGAAATGGTCACTAAAGAAAAACATCATTTCTGAAATTAATGGTTTCTTAGCTTTTTTTACGAGGGGAAAAAATGTAGGAAATAATGAATCCGATACGCAAATAGCAAACAAAACCGAACCCAAGAACAAGGACCATGTAGTAAAACACATAGTGATATGTATCTACACCCTCAAGTCCCAGCTATCGAGAAAGGCCTTACCAACTATGAGATCTGGCGAACCCACAAAAAACAACCCCTCGTTGAACCAAGGTAGAAAATCTGGGAACTATGATATTGCATCCAGATCTTAGCTCTACTGACAGTTAGCATTTTTATTCCACGGAAAATTTTGAGACTCGAAGTTCTCGAACCCCCGACCTCCGCCACTGAGACCCCGCGGTACCTTACCGCTAACTGATTGGACGGGAAATTTACGGCCACCAAGCGAAACTTTTCGGTTCGGATAGGTGGGACTGTGCGAGGAATCACAGGCAGAAATCAAAACAGAAATCTTAAATTGGATTTCGAAACTCTTGGAAACGGAATGAAACAGTGGTTCTCAGTGAGTGCTTTTTTAGTTAGCGTCGATGGCAGCTTGAATACATCAGTTCTCGGTCTGTTTCTCAAGTTAAGCAACGTCCAGCCCAGAGGGGTTATTCCTGGCTCCACTCATGCTGGATGGGTAATTTTGAGTAGCTCATTTTTCCAGCAAATGATAGTATAGGTATGGTAGGTCAAGGGAAAAACAGGACATAAAGGAACGGTTCAGACATCGAGATATTGTGAATGCAGGAGAATGAATTGGGGTGAACGCACTGCACAAATGGACGGTCACTGCGATTCTGGGAGAATGTACTCAACAGATTAATTGAATCTCATTGCTATATTTGAATATTTTTTATTATTTGAATACTATATAAACAGGGACTATAAAGGGTTGACCAGTAGTCTGGCTGGGGACTAGAAACAGGAGCAGACCAGCAGTCTGGCTGGGGGACAAGAAACAGGAGTAGACCAGCATCTGGCTGGGGACTATAAACAGGGAGTAGACCAACGATCAACAGAGTTGCAACTGGCTTGGAGACTAGAAACAGGGAGTTGCAATTACAAAAAGGATACCAGTACTTTTGTACCATGGCTTGGAGACTAGAAACAGGGAGTTGACCATAGTCTGCAGACGGGCTGCTGGGACTATAAATAGGATAGACCATATTTGGCTTGGAGACTAGAAACAGGAGTTGACCAGTAGTCTGACTTGGAGACTAGAAACAGGAGTTGACCAGCAGTCTGGCTGGGGACAAGAAACAGGAGTAGACCAGTAGTCTGGCTGGGGTACTATAAACAGGGAGTAGACCAGTATTGGCTTGCTTCTGGGCCCTTGTCAATTATTAGCCTCCTTGTAAAGACACTGGTAAATTGCTGAGTCATTCCTCTACTGTCTAGCTACCATCGTTCACGATGACGCCACCCTATGATATTTTGAATACTTTTTAATTATTATCATTACAATACCTGCTGATCTTCTTCTCAGTTCGATGAAAAATATAGGTTTCCCTTAAATGTTATTTGGGACAATTATTGTCATAGAGTAGAAAAAATCATTAATGAGTTTGAACACATCATGCACTGGTTCAACTGGGTGGGCTTTGCATTCAAGGATCACTTTTTTACCACATTAGAAATAGTGTCTCAGACCACTGGACCATCAAACGAATGAACTTAGCAAACTATATCTTGAGCGGCCAGTATTGTAAGAGTTAGATTTTGGAGACCACTTGCGTACAATGTTTTTGTGCTCGGACCAAAACACATCAAATTGGTTTTCACAGAGATCTCATGGACACATGGGTTCACATATGCCTGGCGTGGCGAGATTTTGATTTATGACCTTGTCCATTTGAACTTTCCATAACTGTGAAATTGCTGAAAATTAATTCCAAATTTGTTCCTGATATTTTGAGATGTTGCTCTTTCTCTTTCTAATTGGAAGCGGATATGAATTTTTTAGAAGAGAAAGAAAGAAAAAAATGCTATAACCTTATATCAGATAGCATTGAAATTTGATTTATTTTAACTATTCGTACATTGAATAATATGCATTATAGGATATTAACAAAATCTTCATGTACCTTGGTAGTGGTCATAAATATTTCCAAATAAATAATTTAATTTTCAACAAAGGAGAAGAGTCCTGACACTACACGTAAGCCAGAACATTGCTTCTAGGTGTCCAAGGGGTTGAATATCCATATCAATCCTTCCACGACCATGAGTAATATTGCCATAACACTCATTAGGATGTAACACTAAAGTATGTAAGTAGTTTGGTAGAAAAAAGTACATCTAATAGTTTCGGTTAGAAAAACCAGAATAAGAAGAATAAAATTCTTTTCATTATTCTTATTCTGGTTTTAATGAAATCAAGAGAGAGCTTGATTTTTTTTTTTAAATCAAAAGCTACTTTAAAAAGAGGCGTTATACATTATACAGGACATAAACAAACTTCGGTAATAACAAAATTCATTGAAAAAATTAGACTTGCATTTAAGAAATAAAAATGTTGATAATTACTGTTTCAAATCACAAGCCTGTTCAAATTATTCTGTTGCAGAAAGCGCCATTTGCAAATGAAAAGTCATAGAATAACTTAACAATATCATAGATCATAAAAACATTAATAATTATTGGTAGAATATGACACAACGCTTGGCACGGATGAAGCTGTTAATATTTCAACAAAGAAAAGAGAAAACTGTTGAGCGAATAAAACGTGTCTATTAATAATTCTTAAATTTCCACTTGGCTTGACTTTATTTTTATTAATGACGTCTAAAATCATACTTAAATAAGTATCATACTCAACTAATTCTTAATAACCTACAGAATCAGCTAGATGAAGTACAAATCCGAGAATAATATTGTTATTTTTATCAACAGCATTACAATCTGCTGAACGCTTAAAATTAATTCACTCTTGTTGAACTCTTTAATCATAATTCTTTTATATTTGGTCAATTAAGAAAATATTAATAGTCTGCTAATAGACTCTCTCTGGGTGCGATGATAATAATCTTGTAGAGATGTCAAATTTTTGCATGAATGGTTTTAAAAGCGATTATTGAGTTAGTGAGTTTTTGGGTGGAGACGGCATGTCTGATCGCAACTCAGAAATTTTAATGGGATTTTGCCACTTCGCAGATAAAGATGATGAAATGACTTTTTCATAAAAAAAAACGAAAATTATAAATCGATTTGTAATATTATTTTATTTGATAAAACAAACTTTATGTACCAACCAATTGAGTAACTCATTACTATTTTTCACACAGCAATGACTCATATAGGTAAACCTAGGGAGCTGAACTTTTGCAGAAATCTATTAGTACTTTTGTTTTACCTACTAAAAATAATATTAACTCTTTTTTTAAAAAGATAATAATTATGATAACTAGTTATCACTTATTTAGATAATAATGCAAGAATGATGGACTTTTCTAATACCTAAGGGTTTCAAAATATCTACATTTGTTTGTCACAAAAAGCAAAAGACTAACTTCTAACTTCATCGATCTAACCTCATCAGATAGCACGATAATTATGCATATGGATTATTTATTTTCCTATTGTAATCATCATCTTAGAAAGGATTACATTCCTAGCTGACATCTCAATCATCTCACGAAGACTTTGCAGAATCTTCAGGGTGGCCTCCATAGGGCCTGGGAATTTTGTCCCTAGCAATAACAAAATGACTCCTGCGGATAACCATTGAACAAAAAATATACCTGGTGACATCTGATACCTGTCAAAACCAATCAATTGGGGTCTAAAATACATTGCTTGGATAGGGGGCGCGTCATGTTAAGTAAATAAAAACAACAATATCATAATGAATAACAACAGCAATCAGCCACAAAATTCAAGAAATAACTATATTATTATTAACTTCAAAAATTAATTACACGTCAAATTGTAAAAAAAGATTACCTCAAATGGAGCCATTTATCAAAGAGTAAAAATAGTTCAAATTATCATGGGATAATTTTTTTGTGAAAAACACAAATTTTCAATATTGTATACAAATTATGTTCATACAAATTACAAAATAACACTCGCTTAGAAACAGCACCGTTTAAAAGACATCGTTAAAAAATTGAATTGAATACCATACATTAAAAAACAGAAAGTAAAACGGTGGTGTTGTCGAAAAAATCCAGCTCATTTCGCATATGGAAATCTCGTGGTGGCAAACTCAATGGTATGATAGTCATGCAGATTTATATAGATCACATTTAAAGTAAATAGAGATTCCTCTAAAGATAATTCGAAGAATCCATTCACTTGTGTTTTGAACACCCAATAAGAAATCTGACACCCATCATCTCAAAAGAACAAGATCATCTCAAAAGACAGATCTGGATCAATAGCTTTATTGTTGACCTAATTCTGTGAATCAAACACAACCTGATTATTCTTTTGAGTACAAACAACTAGAGATGGTCTGTTGTAAGTAGGACCCACACACAATTCCTTACAGTAGTGGAATGGAAGAAATCAAATTGGGGGAACTGACAAACAGACTGATTATGATGTATTGAAAATTTGGGAACAAATCTCATAGAACTCACACGGAGCTAGATAACAAGTGAATATAAAATACTAAAAACACACTATGAATACTTATTGTGCTACACAAAAAACACAATATGAAGATATTGCAGGAGACAATACACAAAACAATACCTCCAATGATGTCTGTGAAAGGAGTCGCATTGGTTTACATAATTTTTTGGTTGATTTTGAAAATTTGTGTGAAATACCTGAATAAATTCAACAGATAACTGTACAGATTTAACAAATACCTCAACAGATTCAACTAGCCGTGATAATGTTTTGTTTTCTATTGGGATTTGGGTTGGACAGAAGCTTGACCAAGCATGATAAGCTATTGGAAATGTTGTTATTTGTTTTCGTGTGTCGTTTCTTGTGAAATCCTTCTCTTAAAATCATGTTTATCTATTTCTTGTACAATAGGATTTGCCATGCAAGGATTCGTGTTTTGTCTGCCAATTTGTTTATGTTTGGCATAGTTTCTCACACTCTGGAGTTAAATGTTGAGATATTTAAATTAGTAAAATAATTAGGAAGAGTAGGAAGGTGGTGAGTTATGGAAAAGATAACAATCTGTGAAGTAAAATGAGGATTCATAATTTTTTATGAATTTTTTGTAAACATACATACATATATGAACATTGCATATACATATAATTATAAATTTTTGGCTACATGGAATATTTCGCTATAACGTTGAAGTTGCTTCTCTCATGAAGAATGAAGAGGGAAAGATTCAGGTGTAATTCACGTTTTAGTGCATTCTTGAATATACTAAAAAAGAAATTAAGAAACGTTAAGTTCAATTGAAATAATGACAAAAAAAGTTGTTGAATATCTGCAGAGGAACTATGAATGCTACAGGTATACAGAATCAGATATTACTTCTCCGATAGTTGAAAAAGCACTAGAAAGTAGAGAGAGCCTAATTGACATGGAATACCCCGTGTCACAACTAGCATACACATCCCCAGCGGGTCGCTCGGGACCCCGCGTGCCTTGTTTGATAAGCTGGAAGAAAACAACAGCCACAACCTCGGAGGTGAACATCGCAGCATTAATTAAATAATAAATTATCCGGGAGAAATATCCGACAAGCCAACTAATGAGAAAACAATAAATATAAGTGTGAAGCCAGAGGAGGAGGAGATGGAGGACTTGGAACCAATATCAGTCTGACCTGAGCCAAGAACCATCGGGAGAGAAAGAGATTTAAGTGAAATAATAATCGAAAACTCATTTATAATAAATTATTCAATTCTGATTTGAGGCACGGTCTAGAGGCAATACATTGAACTTTTACTCAAAGTTGTTTCTAATCTGAATTTTATTTTCAAACATCATTTAAAGACACATATGTTCTAGTATTGTGATCTTGGGAGTCTAGTGTGCTTTCAGTAAAGTAACCCTAGAGTTTGAATCTTAGAGAGTGTAAGTTATTTTCATAAATTCAGGTGGAATATCATATTGTTCAACGCATTTCATACAACCGCAAGATTGACAACGAATGCAGCTTATAATCTAAATAAAGACTATGTGAAGACTACCTAACAAACTATTCTATGGTAACAACCCAGGGTGGTGGTGGAACAAGACGGAGGTGTTTGAGTTTTAAAGCTAAAATATCCTGTTACTACAACACCCTTTTTGGGGGACTATAAACAGGGAGTAGACCAGCATTGGCTTGGTTCTGAGGGCCCTTGTCAATTATTAGCCTCCTTGTAAAGACAGTGGTAGAAATGCTGAGTCATTACTCTACTGTCTGGCTACCATCGTTCATGATGACGCCATGCTATGATAATAATAATAATTCCGTGTCCGTGAAATAGGTATTGATACCTAAATCACGGTGGTAAGAGGATTATATGGACGCCCAGATCCAATGTCTAGGCTCCTTTCATGGCCATGAAAGGAAAGCTATGATGATGATACAACACCCCCAAATCCTAATGTTTGTACCGATGTAACAATGAAATTTCTTTTCTCTTTCCAGTTTCAAAGAGTCCAGCAGAATCGTATAGACCGGGCCGGCCACTTATACGGATAGACAAATCATATATAGAAATAGAAAGATACAAACGGACCGCAGCCTGCAAGTAATTAATCCACTGAGTAATATGCTCGGGCGGCGCTGGTCTTCAAACTCGTCAATTTCTTGTCGGATTACTGAAAAAAACGGTGATAAAAGTGATAACATTGTTTGGACGCTCGTTTTATTATTATTATAGTAAGCTTTATTAGGTAGAACAAAATATATACATATAGTAAAATTGAATGAAATTATAAAGACAAACAATAAGATTAAGCAAAGATACAGGAAAAAAACAAGATAATGAAGTTAATGTCCTACCTAAAGGGCGGGGTTATTGCCTGTGGCAATCTCTTCCACCCAACCCTTTTAGTGTCTTGAATCCCAATTAAACATTGACTTTCAACACTTTTGTTCTTAATGCCGTACTAAAACCCACACTGTGAATTAAGGCCTGACCAAATCGGAATCACCTTACTGAAGATCCTTTCGTTTTCCTGATCACAGGTAGTCTCACACAGACCATTTTATTCACGTCTCTCGGAGTAATTTCGAGGCTAAAATAAAATTGGAACTTTTCAATTTTTAAAAGGTAAAAAACTTCTTGAAATATATTATGTACATAATATCAACCTTCATGTCAACTAGGATTGTACTGGTGTACGTAGGTACTGTATGTTCTCTTTTATAGTAACTTAGGGCCAAATCATGAAACAGCATTAGATTTCATCTAAGTAGACATTTCACACGCCTTGGAGTGGGAATTTCAACAAGCGCACTATAGCCCAAGTCATCTGATAGTGCCCACTTACCTTAAATCTAATCCTGTTTCATAATTTGGCCCTTAGACAGGACCTACTTCATTACTCACCAACTTATAAGCTTTTCTTTTTCCAGTACCAGATCCTCCTTAATTAGATATTTGCGTTCGTGAAAAGGCTGTTTTTTGGCAAGAGGATGTCCTATGTAATCAATTTCAAGTGCCAAGTATATTATCAGTTACACCTTCTGCATACAAACCAGACCGATTTGAAAGTTCTGCAGCATTCTATGGCCAAGTCACGAGACGCCTTTCGTGAAGAGATCTTGAAGTCCAAGTTAAATAATAATATTGGTCCACACCAGAGCTCTCTCTGTTACCATGGCCCCGGAGGCTGTGCTCTGTCATTTATTGATTTATAATTTAATTTAGCCTCCTCTACTAATTAACAAGTACACGATCTCTCTCTCCCTCTTTCTCTCTCTACTGCCTCTTCTTCTCGTTGGCTACGTGATGTGTACCTCTAGAATGAGCTTTATAAATACAGGATCATCGAAAAGGCGATATTGAACTTTCCCGACGATTATTTGATTTCCACTAATTCTGTAGCTCAGGCATCTCCACTAATTTTGTAGTTCACACATCTCCACTAATTCTCTAGCTCACACATCTTCACTAATTCTGTATCTCACACATCTTCACTAATTCTGTAGTTCACGCATCTCCCTAATGCTGTAGCTTACACATCTCCACTAATTCTCTAGCTCACACATCTCCACTAATTCTCTAGCTCACACATCTCCATTAATTCTGTAATTCTGTAGCTCAGGCATCTCCACTAATTTTGTAGTTCACACATCTCCACTAATTCTCTAGCTCACACATCTCCATTAATTCTGTAGTTTACGCATCTCCCTAATGCTGTAGTTCAGCCATCTCCACTAATTCTGTAGTTCAGGCATCTCCACTAATTCTGTAGCTCACACATCTCCACTAATTCTCTAGCTCACACATCTCCCTAATGCTGCAGCTCAGCCATCTCCACTAATTCTGTAGTTTAGGCATCTCCACTAATTCTGTAGCTCACACATCTCCACTAATTCTCTAACTCACACAATCTCCCTAATGCTGTAGCTCAGCCATCTCCACTAATTCTGTAGCTCACACATCTCCACTAATTCTGTAGCTCACACATCTCCACTAACTCTCTAACTCACACATCTCCACTGATTCTGTAGTTCAAGCATCTCCACTAATTCCGTAGCTAACACATCTCCACTTATTCTGTAGCTCACACATCTCCATTAAATCTGTAGTTCACACATCTCCACTAATTCTGTAGCTCAGGCATCTCATTCCATTTTATGTTGTTTCGACTGTTCACTTATTCTGTACTTCAGACATCTCCACTCAACTACCTAACTGACACTAAAGTAACCAACTGACAAACTGTGCATCTTTGGTTTCCTAAAAAGACAATCACCATTCTGAGTTGCCAAGAGGTTAGTTAAATTGACTGCAGATCAAGTGGTTGGACTTTCAAAACCATTTCGTGTCAGCAAAATTATTTTGTATTCGTGATAAAGGGACACTAAAAATTACTTGTTGAATATTGGCAAAACACTATATAAGTTTTCATAGAAAGACAGACAGAATAGTAAAAAGAAAAGAAATTTCAGATTTGGAAGCATATAAAAGCAGTACAAGAAAGAAGAATAAATAGATAGGAGTACGAATAGGAATGAGGACAATGAAAACAACAATTTGAAACAATAATGTGACTTATCAGAAATATAAAACAGACATTATTCTACTACGAGCAAAGAACTTTATTTTACGATAAAAACTTTCTTTATCGACAACATTTTAAATGGAATGAGAATAATTTTCTAAACTTCCATCATATCCCGTATACAAACTTCCCAACGATACTGATAGGAGTGTAAGTAAGCTCCAAGAAATCTCAAAACAGTAATCAGAAATAATTACTTATATTATTAATTTTTCTCTTTCTCTCCTGATATTTATTTCAAATTAGCTTTTTATTGTCCATACTCACAAGGTGAGGGATCATTTCTCCTTATAGGGCTCTTGTGTGGTTAGGGCGGTGCATTTGAAAACAGAGCTCAGCGATCAGGATTAAGATTTGTTTTTTCATTTAGGTATAGGTATTACTTGATAGGTACTTATTTTATTTAAAGCTAAATTAAAATAAAACAGATAATATTGATTATAGTCTGTGTATTTTCCAAATAATAAGTGATATGAAAATAATTCCGAGTAGTCTGATTTGGGATTTCTCCACTAGTACTATGGTACTTTCTGGTGAGGTGATATAAGATTTATAATACTTTTCTTTTGACAACTTCACTGATGTTTTGATTCAGATACCTAAACCATTCCACCAATACTTCAGTTCTGACTTTGAATCTAATTAACTTTTCCATCTATTGATTCTGAAGCTAATTCCATAGGTATCTCTTTGCATCGCACTAGACCAATTTTTTGAAGGACCTTTTCGATACTTAAAATAACAGCCCCTTTGCTAAGATGAGACCTGCTGTCTAAAACATCATATAACATAATAATTTCCGACCTCAGTGGTTGACATCATTGGTTCCTGACCCGGAGGTTGCGGGTTCGAATCCCGGCCGGAGCGGAAAATTCTGATTGAGTTTCTAATTTCTGGAAAGACCTGGATGTAAGGGTAATGTGCCCTGAAGTACATAATAGCTTGCTAGGCAAAACTGCAAATAAACATGATTAGGTATTTTAAACAAATCTAATTTAACGATGAAATTATATAATCTTCACATCAATTTCAACTACTTAAAGCGTAGGTAGCACAATCATTAATCCTTTCTCTGAACATGTAAACAGTAGTTCTGTCCTCAGATTCCATGGAACAATCTGATTATTATTGACATTATTTTTACTATAACCATTATTGTAAGGTATAGTTGACTTCTAAGTCTTATTAATTTCCATTAGTTTATATGTTGTGATACCTGAGCATAATGATATTGAGCACCATCAGTTGAAATCAACAACATTAAACAACCACGCTCTGATCATCAGAATAAAGAAGATCTTATCTCTTCAGTTTTCAAATTTAAAATAAAATCCAGATTTCTTCATTTTCAATCGTTCTTTGGAATAATAAAATCTTTTTTTCTCTCTGTTTCTCTGTCCCTCCTTTGTGCGTGAGTGTATTATAATGAGGAACACCAATGCTTTGCACTTGACTAAAATACGACATAGTTATAGATGCACATTACATAAACAAAATCAGTATAAACATGTATAACTTGACCAGACGTTATGCAAATTGCAAATATTGTACAAGAGAAATTAGTAAAATTACTAATAATATTCTTGAAAACAGGAAGCTGTATGCATTAAATTTGAACCTAAGCCAAAAACTACAAATTTTAATCAGTTTTTTCTTTGATTGGCAGAAGTTAGGTACGAGTATTATGAGAAATAGCTTCAATAAAAATAAATTAATTAGATAACGGACAAAAATAAGAAAACCAGCAAAGTCAAAAGTGAGTGTAATAAAGTTATAGTATGGATTTGAATTGGTCGAATGCCTGAGCTACATAATTAGTGGAGATGACTGAACTACAGAATTAGTGAAGATGCCTGAGCTACAGAATTAGTGGAGATGCCTGAACTACAGAATTAGTGGAGATGCCTCAGTTACAGAATTAGTGGAGATGCCTCAGTTACAGAATTAGTGGAGATGCATCAGTTACAGAATTAGTGCAGATGTCTCAGTTACAGAATAGTGGAGATGCCTCAGTTACAAAATTAGTGGAGATGCCTCAGTTACAAAATTAGTGGAGATGCCTCAGTTACAGAATTAGTGGAGATGCCTCAGTTACAGAATTAGTGCAGATGCCTCAGTTACAGAATTAGTGGAGATGCCTCAGTTACAGAATAGTGGAGATGCCTGAACTACAGAATTAGTGGAGATATGGCTCAGTTACAGAATTAGTGCAGATGCCTCAGTTACAGAATTAGTGGAGATACCTCAGTTACAGAATTAGTGGAGATGCCTCAGTTACAGAATTAGTGCAGATGCCTCTGTTACAGAATTAGTGGAGATGCCTCAGTTACAGAATTAGTGGAGATGCCTCAGTTACAAAATTAGTGGAGATGCCTCAGTTACAGAATTAGTGCAGATGCCTCAGTTACAGAATTAGTGGAGATGCCTCAGTTACAGAATTAGTGGAAATGCTTCAGTTACAGAATTAGTGGAGATGCCTCAGTTACAGAATTAGTTGAGATGCCTCAGTTACAGAATTAGTGGAGATGCCTCAGTTACAAAATTAGTGGAGATGCCTCAGTTACAGAATTAGTGCAGATGCCTCAGTTACAGAATTAGTGCAGATGCCTCAGTTACAGAATTAGTGGAGATGCCTCAGTTACAGAATTAGTGGAGATGCCTCAGTTACAAAATTAGTGGAGATGCCTCAGTTACAGAATTAGTGCAGATGCCTCAGTTACAGAATTAGTGGAGATGCCTCAGTTACAGAATTAGAGCAGATGCCTCAGTTACAGAATTAGTGGAGATGCCTCAGTTACAGAATTAGTGCAGATGCCTCAGTTACAGAATTAGTGGAGATGCCTCAGTTACAGAATTAGTGGAGATGCCTCAGTTACAGAATAGTGGAGATGCCTGAACTACAGAATTAGTGGAGATATGGCTCATAGGGTGGGCCGAAAAAAGCGAATTTTTGAATCGAGAATTTTAATAGCAAAAAAAAGTTGCAGCATGGTCAGACGTTTCCAAAAATATAACTTTTGTCGAAATTGGATGTTATCTTCCACTGCCGCAAAGCGGTTGAAGTTTGGCGGAAAAGTCGAAAAATGGTATTTTGGACCCCACTTTAAGAAATTTATAAAAATAGTAGATGAACATCTAAGAAGCTCAAATTTGTTTCAAATTGCTCAATATGTGTTCTAATTTTATTTGTAGACTAAAAACAATGAGCTTTTTGAACTCTGTTCTGTATACAGGGTGATCCAAAATCATGAAATACCACTTTTTTATGTGATTTATATGGGGTATATTATGTTTATATTTATTGAATTATTTGAATTAATTCTTCGATATTGGAAAACAAAATCATCAAATATTAAATATATGATAGTGCTGGACAGTTTGGATAATATTTGCACTCTTCAGATATACAGGGTGGCCAAATTTTTCATAAATTATGATGACTTTTTTATGTACTTAGTTCATGGTTTTTTTTTTACATTACAACCAAGTAAATATTATGATAATCAGTTTTTGGGGACATAAAACATAAATAAGGATTATAAAAAGGATAAGTGCAAATATCATACAAACTGTCCAGCACTATCATATATTTAATATTTGATGATTTTGTTTTCCAATATCGAAGAATTAATTCAAATAATTCAATAAATATAAACATAATATACCCCATATAAATCACATGAAAAAGTGGTATTTCATGATTTTGGATCACCCTGTATACAGAACAGAGTTCAAAAAGCTCATTGTTTTTAGTCTAAAAATAAAATTAGAACACATATTGAGCAATTTGAAACAAATTTGAGCTTCTTAGATGTTCATCTACTATTTTTATAAATTTCTTAAAGTGGGGTCCAAAATACCATTTTTCGACTTTTCCGCCAAACTTCAACCGCTTTGCGGCAGTGGAAGATAACATCCAATTTCGACAAAAGTTATATTTTTGGAAACGTCTGACCATGATGCAACTTTTTTTTGCTATTAAAATTCTCGATTCAAAAATTCGCTTTTTTCGGCCCACCCTAATGGCTCAGTTACAGAATTAGTGCAGATGCCTCAGTTACAGAATTAGTGGAGATGTGTGGACTTCTGAAGTTGAATTAAATACAGAATTAGTGAAAATCGAAGATCTATCAGGTGTATATAAATTACGAATTTCATTTCCTTCTTTCTTGACATTCGTCAACCCAAAGTTGACCTCTTCCTCATGGTTTAAGTTTAGGTTCTGGCGCTATTACTTCCACATTTTACGTCTGGATCCCCTTCCTAACGCCAATCTAGTTATGGGAGTCAACGATTTGTTTTATTGTCTTTTGACTTGAAATGGCCAGTTTGACATCTGTTAAGTCCCCGAGTGAGACGGAGATAGAAATTTTAATATTCTTAAAATTAAATTACATTTTGATACCGTTAAAATATGAGTATTATACATAAAATCATATTTGAGAACAACATCTATGTTTCTTCAAAATAAAGTGCATGACAATCAGAACAGAAAAATTGTCAAAGAAGCTCAAAAAGCAAAGGCTTTTCGAGCACAAAAAATTAAGTATTATTTGTTTAGGTACCTTTGAAAGGCATTTCAAAGCACGGGTATTATGAACGACATCTCTCCCTCTCAATTTAATGTCATTAAAAGAGAAAATCCCCCTCCCAGAGTTTTTTCCCCTTTCCTACTCCTTCCTCGGCTTTTAACTAAAAAGTTTTATTTTATTATTAAAATGTTCCAACATAATCCTCTTATCAGAGCGCGAGATCTATATTGTACAATCAGTGGAGGATAAATGTACTTTAGGAATGTAAGATTCTTCCAAAATGAAGAGAAAGAGGAGATATGAGAGAGAGTAATTGAATACAAAATGCTAGGGATACAATTACTTTAGTATGCTTTAGAAAAATATTCCACTCTGGTTGTATAAATATTTTCATTGATTGTGCATTTAAAGTGTTAAAAAAATGGAACAGTATAATTTTTTTGTGCCATTTTTCTACTTTTTTTTTTTCTTTCAGTTTTTGGCAATTTTTAGAAGCAAGGAATACACACGAGTTTGGCAGCTACCACTACCCAAATAATAATTGTATGGGTAAAATATTTACATAACACAGTAAATTCTCTCTCTTGTTTTGTGTATATCTTTTTTTTGTGGCAACTTTTTGCAGAATAGAAGGGATGTTTCTCAGTAACGCCTGACCACTGACGTTTTGTTTATATGGTACAGTATTAAGTAGAGAAACTCTTATTGTAAGGAAGGAGGGTAGAATTTTTTGCTGCCTAAATCCCTCCTTTTTTCGCAAAAGTTAAAAAAGCAGAAGGGACTGAGTTCCAGGGGAAAAACTGCGAAAGGAGATACAAGAACAGAAGTAAACAGAAAAATACCTTTAACTTTAATTTTTTTGGTATACCTAAAAAACTATAATGTGATAGTTTTTATTAGTGTATTGATGTAATTATAAAATATCTAATCATTTTTAGATAGAACTTGAAATAAAATTGATTTGTTAGAAAAAGTTTTTTTTTTTTTTAAATTTGTTTAACGTCGCTTTTAATTGAAAAACATGTCCACACTCATTACTGAAAAACAATTCACCATGTCACGTGATTAAATAAACAGAATAACGTCAAAGATTTCAGCTTATATCTTTGACGTGATGAATGGGAAAAGTAAGTTACGTTACTTCCACCACTCTGATATGGAGGGTGAAAGGTGAGGATGAGACGTGCACATTGCTTTATTTTTATTAATTTACCAATTTGAAATACAAAATTGATCAATTTTTATTTTGTTTTAATACAATAAACATTAGAGAGCACCACATACCTACCTACGACATAAAGAAAAACTTAATTTGAAACAAAATTTCACCCCTATCATTACTATCAGTGCAATGAAATAGCGTAAAAATCATCAATAAAATGAAATTAAAAAAGCATGATACCACTATGATTTTCACACACAATGTTTATTTCTCAAGTACCTACATTTGCCACAGTAAAAGTAAATTCCACTCAGAACTTTCGAATCTCCCGCTGCATAAGGGTGAGTATCTTCCAAAGCTGTAGACAATAAGGCCCACAATTGCAGATACAAAGGAGAGGGGATGCCAAAAGTTAATTCCTGTTAAGAACAGATAACAACATGAAAATGTGATGAATTTTTATGATAAGAAACTAGGGGTGACTCAAAAAGGGATAAAGTTGTACTTCAGTATTAGCTGAATTTAATGATAAGAATGTGATGGCTATGTATGAAATTATATTTTTTATCATACTTTTAATTGAAATTAGGTTGTATTGAAACAAATACACATATTCGTTTGTATAGATAATTAAATATTTATGTTTAGGTAATTTCTAAGTTTAAGCTGAGATTATAGATTTATAACTAGAATTTTTCTTTATTATTTCTTTATTATTTTTTCTTTATCACGTTACATGCATAGGCATGGTAGAATTTTTATAATTCAAGATAATCCCACTTACTATTTCTTATTTAGAACACTCTTAGGGCCTCAAAGTTAACATAAGACAGCCAGACACGCCCTCAAGTCGGATTTTCAACCAATGACAGCGCACCATAGCCCGAGTTAAGGGATAATGTTCACTTAAGATGAATCTAATCGTGTTTTATATTTCGGCCCTAAATGTTTCTAACATAAGCACAATTTACACAGAATCTAGAGTGAGAATTCTGAAACACATTATTAAAAAACATATTGGATCAAGTTTTATTTACATAGAATATACATAATATATACAATACATACATATATAGAAATTGAGATTATTAAAACAAAACTTCATCAAGGGCGGTGCTAATGCCAACGGCATTCTCTTCATTTCGTGAGTTCACCCTGTAGTGTTATCAGTCAAATATAATACGTAGACTTCTCTCCCCAGAAAATTATAAAATTCCACCTCTTATTATTATGATATTATCATCCCCCATCCCTCCCTCTCTTGTTAAGTTTTTCAATAAACGGAGAAAATGTCATTCCTTTGTTCTCTTTGATTCTTTTCTCTTCCCTTTTCTGTTTTAACCTCTCTCTATCTCTCTTTCTTTTTCTCTTTCTCTTTCTTTTTCTCTTTCTCTTTCTTTTTCTCTTTCTCTCTTTCTCTCTCTCTCTCTCTCTCCCCCTGTCTTTCTCTTTATATTCACTTATTTTCCTTCCCTCACAATGAGGAAAAATGTGCAGGTGCATTGATGTGAAGAAGCGATCAGTGGCAGAATCATAGGCAAAAAAATAATACAAAATATTGTAAATTAAAGTGCTAAAGTCCTATGATTCTGCGCTACCCACTGAATTTGTCACATAATAACAAAGAGAAAAAGCATTATTATTATATTCAAGTGCTTCTGGGCCCGTGCGAATTGCTAGAACCCGAAAAGAGAGCCCTATATATTTACTCGGAATCACCTAATCTCACCTATTCAAAGAAATAATTTCTTTTTATTTTCATTTTTTTTTTTTAATTTTTTTTTTTTAATTTTTCTTTTTTTTAAATAATTATTATTCCTTTTACTGTCCACCTACTTCCATCACACAAAGCAAGTCCCCTCCTCCTTACCCAGGAACAATGTACGCCAGATATCATCACATAATTTCAAATGAATTAAATTATCTGAATTTATAATCAAGTCTAATTTTTAACTCCTTGAATGTTTTAATGATTCAGAAAAGATAATGAAAGTCTTAATTGAATTAATTACCCTAAAAATGAATAATATTGTACTTATAACTGCTTATCTTCTTCATTTTGTTGGTGATCATGTTTGCCTTATTTATTTATAAAAAAATTAATTTCTCACCCAAACTGTTTCACGATGTTGGATTGAATTAATTTTCAGTTCTGTTTGTTTGTATTCTGGTATGATTAAAAATACTTTCAATAAGTAGTGTTTGTTTCTCTTTTTTGTGTTTAATTAACATAAAAGACGAGAGAAGAATACTTAACTGTTGTACCACTTGTATATCTATGTGTGTATGTATGTACAATTTTGTGAGATGTTTGTAACTTTGCACTGTAGCGTAACGGTTGTGACTACTGCCCGTAGTCCAGAGATCCTGAGTTCGATTCCCGGTTGGAGCAGATTTTTCGTACAGAAAATTCTGTTCCCTCCGTACACGTGAGGCTGGCAATTCCGGCCCTACCCAGGCTGGGTGAGGTTAATGTGGGTAGCTGGTACGATTCCCAGCGATTGGAGGGTAAAACCCCTGTCCTGTCTACCTCAAGTCAGGACGTTAAAACCAAATGAATCGGTCCAAAGAGAAAGAACCTCAGTCCAAAAATCGATTTTTTGGGAAATCGAGAAGAACTGATTAACTTTAAAAGTTCTCATTAAAAAAAAAATGAAAAATATGTGGCTAAACTACTTACTATAAGATATGTACAACCAAAATATTTTGATTTTATATGTAACACAAGACAAGATATCAGCACTTTTGTGTCATGGACTTAGGTTCTTTCTCTTTGGAACGGTGGACTGAGGTTCTTTCTCTTTGCTTTGTCAACTTTAAGAGGGATGATATGACATAATAACCATATTTTAAAGGAAGAATTAAACATTATTTTGTAAATAATAATTACTTTTTGTATTTGAGAGTTATTTCGGAGAGTCCTGATAAAGTAAATCGTAATGAAAACGTAAACAAATATCAGCTGATAACGGACATTCGGAAGAGAAAGAACCTCAGTCCTGGACTGAGGTTCTTTCTCTTTGGAAAAAAAACAAAAACCACATCGAAAAACACGGAAAGGGATCAAAAATTAGGTTGTTTATGCGTGGATCCAATGTATTTATGTTCGTAGAATTCAAATCTGACTCTAACTGAAAATCGTAAATTTTGGACTGAGGTTCTTTCTCTTTGGACCGATTCAATTAGAATCAATGGACATGAAAGGAGCCTAGTAGACATTGGATCTGGGCGTCCATATAATCCTCTCACCACTGTGTTTAAATAGTGTAATACAGGTGTTTAAATTAATTGATCTGAGAAACATTCATGTTGAGCATAATTAAAATTCTTATTTACTGAGAAAAAAAAGTTATAGTAAATTTTGCATACTATGGTCGTATATTTCAGGAAAGTAATAAATAAAATGACAGCCATTTTGAGAATGTAGCATTTCCAAAAAGAAAGAAAAACAATTTAGATTTACCCTGTTTCTTAATGTTTTTTTTTTTTTTTTTTTTTTTTTTTTAATTGAAAAGTTGTATGGTGACTTAATATTACGTTGAAATATTACCATTTAACATAAATTTTACTGAATTTTTTTCTTCAATTAATAACTACATTCATGACTCTCTACAATATAGAACGAGATCCTAAGATTGCAACTGATGAAAACCAGCATTTTACCAATCAAAGAGTAAGAATAATAAAAAGAGAAAGAGGATAAATCACTAATCAGAGCGGTGCAAAGAATAATTAAGATTATTGAGAGTGTAAATATATTAAAATTGGTAAGAGAAATAAAAATAGATAGAGAGAGGAGAAGAGAGAGAGAGAGAGAGAGAGAGACATAGAAATAAAGAGAGATGGAAAAGGAGAGACAGAGAATCAGAAATCAGCTCAGGTGGTAAAATATTCAGTGAGGTAAGTCACCGTGTTTTTTCTAGCCAGAACACATATTTCACCAGGGTAGAGAGAGAGAGAGAACGAGTGAGAGAGAGAGGACCTCCCTCAGATTCCGGGGACTCAGAAGTTTGGTGCACGATCTAACAAGAAGAAAATAAAGAAATAATGGCCAGTGCTCACTGATAAATATCATCTCTCTCTCTCTCACTTTGTCCATGCACCTATGCACTTATGATTGTCTTTCTCTCTTCTCTGTAAATATTCTGGCTTGTTATATCTTCATTTCTCACCACAAGGAGTAACAATCTCTCTCTTTTGACATTTTCATGTCTTTGCTCTGGCACATAACCAAAATTATGTAACGAACTTATGTAACGATATTGTGTAACGATATTATGTAACGATATTATGTAACGAAATATCGAATTGTAAAGGGAGAGAAGTCTTCTAATATCGGATATCGATATTATGGTTTCGATATTATCGATATACGTAATATCGATATTTTCGTTTCGATATTGCAACCCTAAGAGAAGAGGGAAAGTGTGTGTCATGCGCACAATACGAAATTTGGTCAGTTGGGTTTTGGACCTTGAATAGTAAAGATGAAAATGTCGACATGGTTGCAGACTCGTATGCAAGCGTTCTTTTAAACAAAAATTTAACATCGCTTTCAACTGCATGATCATACCCGTAGTCACCGTGGCAGAGTGAGTTAGCGCGCTAGGCATTGTACGCATGGTGACCTGGGTTCGATTCCCAGCGGGGCAGGAATTTTTTTTTAAGTGGGGTTTAACGTCGCTTTCAACTGCCATGGTCATATCACGACGGGGGTTTTACCCTCCATTCGCAGGAAACTCACAAACCTGCTACTCACATTGACCTCACCCAGCCTGAGTGGGGCCGGGAAAAGCCAGCGTCACGAGAATTAGAATTTGAATGGTCACCCATCCAAGTCTTAACCTCGCTGGATGTCGCTTAACTTCGGTGTACTGAAGGGAACCTGAAGGGAATTGTAGTTTGTACAGATTTGAGATTATTATTGATAATCCTTAAAAGTTAACCAATATCTCAACAATCTCATCACTACAGGAAGGGTAAGTCCCAGAGCAATAATAGCATTTTCTTTCAGAACTTCAATTTTTTCCCTGTCTTCCTCACTCTATCTGTCTCCCTCTCTCTCTCTCTCAGTAACAACATAATCAGAGGATATCTACAGGATGTATCTCAGGAAGTTGTGGCAAATCTATGCGCCATTGTAAGTTATATCAATACGGATATTTGTTAGAAATGTATTTTGGATCTTATGCTGAATTTCTGCTAAGCTCTAGTATAAAAACATAAATCAACAGCAATTTAGACTATACATAGAATTGCATTTTTTCTGATTGAATTAAAGTCAATTGACTTGACGTTTTCAATACTAATTATATTACTTAATTCAATATTAGGTGCATCAGGTGTATGCCAGATTTTACCAGTGACTTGAATAATATTCAAGTCACGTAAAAGCTTCTTCTTCGTTCACTTTGCCTTCACCCCAACCTACTTGGGGTTGGCTCTGTTCAACCTGTTTCTCAGGGTTGAGAGTTGAAATTGGTTGCTTCTGGCCGGTTCTGGCACACCTATCTTTCTACATTAATTTTATTATTATCTCGGAGGGATGCAATTCTTAACTCCAACTCTGTTAATAATTAAGGACAGGTCACTTCAGTATAGTCAGTACTAGCCGTTTGCCCGTGCTTTGCAACGGGACTAAATTTCAAATTTACTAAGGCATGGCCGTACTGCTGGACAGCAATGCCTTTTGGAACTTTTTATAATTTTTCTGGACAAAGCGATAATGGTTTTGGGGGGGTCAATTCTGAGACATTTTTCGCTATCTCTTACCGTTTTGGCTAAACAACTCCGGACAAACAAACATAGGTAGTCCTTTTTTCTGTTTTATATATAGAGATATTTATATCAGAACATACCTGGACAGCAGTTTCGAGCTTATTTTCTCTCATCAGCAGGTAATAGTTCTAAATATCCACGACATCAAGTAACCTCTCTATTTCAATCAGTATAAACAGAAAAGTGAGAAGTCGTACTGACACCCACACAAGAAATAGTAAGTGACCAATGATTTGTGTTATTGTCTTTTGGCCTGACAAAGGATCTCGAAACAACCTATGGGTATGCAATCTCAACAAGGGACATCAGGACATCAAGGATACAGAAATTAAAGAAGAAGTAGAAATGATAAATAAAATAGTCGATAGTACAAATGCACCACTCTCACCAGCAGTGTTCGCAGCCATAAGCTCTGTGGTAATGTGAGAGCACGACTTTCAACATAGGAAACAAAACAAGCTCCAACCAATAATGATAATGCACATCAAGTTGTACCCGGCGTATACAGGGTGTCTGAAGTGCTGGAGATGACACCCAAAGCATTGGTTGTCAAGTGGTTCATGCGCTGTTTTGATAATCCAGGTAGCGTAGGGATCCGTTGGTTCGAATCCCACGCAGTGCATGAATTTTTCCTCATTAATTTGAGTTTGTGACCACATCATAAGAAGACTCTGAGGTTTAGGTGGTATAAAATGCTTTGAGCAATAACCTCGTCTGGTGGTTACATACCACTAAAGAGTGTTATTATCATTATTAATAAGCATCATGCATTGATTAGTGATCTTCCTGATTTGGGACAGAAATCATAAAAAACAGCGCAAGTATTTTTGACTGTCCAAAGATTTTCCATATATTTCGCCCCACCCCGTATAGCCCAGTCTCTCGAATATCTCGGGAGGTGACGCTCTGTGTTCCACAATATTGTAAATACTACACTGGCTATCATATTTCCCCGCGGTGATTTATTCGCTGGCTCTTCGTATTAATACTATTCCCTGTAATATATTGGCCATGTAATAATACATCGCTGATACCCGGAGATAAAATCATCCGATTGTGTTCTGGCGAGACGGTGGGGACATATTTTGGTCTTCTCTTGCTCGGCAATGTTGGCATTTTGGGTATCGCACCAGGTATGAGCACTTGTTGGTTTATAAGTTTCTGCAATTTTTGTGACATGCAGTGAACGTTGAGATCGTTCAGCTGTCCAGGTATGTTCTGATATTCATGTACATCTAATAATAAATAGTGAATTTATAGTTTTCTTTACATCCATCAGCAAATTTCATAATGTACCATAAGTACTTGAGTATTTTTCAGGAAATAGTACAAGTTCTCATCTAATACCTAGTACAATTTCTTCAATTTTCTGTTTATACTGACTGATACTGATTCTTATATTTATTGGTTGTAGTTCTTGTCTGCCAATAGTATGACTAGATAGGTTAGTGAAAGCTCTTATTTGAGCCAATCTTTCGATTCCAGAACATGTTTTGGAGCATTGGAATAGTGTAACTTTTATCAAGTGTTTTCTTGTCAAACCCATCTCTTGTTACTGATCTGTTAGATCTCTTGTTAGTTAAACACGAATACCAAGAAAAAAAACGTCTTCAATACTATAGTAACAGTTATGTATTTTTTTTTCAATTTTTTTTTTAGAAAGGAGGATATACTTCTTGAAAATCAGAGGGAGGCAGTAAGAGAAACCTGGATATAAGAGAAAAAATTCCAGTCTCTTAGGTTCTAATGTAAAAAAAGTTGCTCATTAGGTTATGAAACGTCCAGAAATATGGAGAGAAAAAACTTGAAATCGGAGCAAATTTTTTTACAAAAACCAACATAATAATATCTACTTCCGATATCAAATATTAGAAATTCATCGGAATTAAAAACGATTAGGAATATTGTTAACATTTTGGGGTTGGGCGGAACGGATTGCCACCGGCAATAACCCCGCCTTTTATTTAGAACATATTATGTTTATGAATATATTTTCCTATTCTTTTTCCTTTTTATTGTATATGTTGTTTCCATTTTTTCAATGTTATAATAACTATTTGTCCTGTAGATATGCCTTTTTATATCTAATAATATTATTTGAGAAACTCTAGGTTCGTTGGTGCTCACTACTCATTGTACATTTTTACAAGTCTCTGTTCCTGTGTGATAATTGCCAGCCTGTTTTCCTTTCTTCTAATTTTGCACATTGATGTTTGCGCTTAATTTAATTTGCAATTTTTATTACAAGCTTGCACGTCAAGTAGCTAGTTGCGAATTTATACATTAATTTATTTGCCTCCATGTTTGTTTCTGTGTTGCATAATTCGCGGCTATTACTTTTTATTTTGTTGCCATTATTTTTTCACCTCTTCGTTCTGTGGTGTTTTTGTTTCCTGAATAGATGGTTTCTTATTTTTCTCCTATTTTTTTTATCCGAAAATCAGGAAATTTCTTGAAATAAGTCGACTCATTGCTGGTCTACACCGATCAAGTGCTTCAATTTATTTTTCAAGAATATGTAAAGTTGGTATATCTTACTTTTTTAATTAGGATTTCTAATAATTTGATAATAAAACGCGATTATTATTTTCAAGTTTTGCCAGTTGTGGCATCATCTATTGAAAAATTATCTACAGGGTGGCCCATTTTAAATGACGCACCCGTTTTACTCGGCCCCTGTTGGAGATACAGAAAATTTATTCTGAGGACTTTTTCATAACTCGAAGGGGGAAATCTCATGGTGACCTTGGATTTTTTCTCAAGGTCACCCTTCAAGGTCAGATCAAGGTCAACTTCATTTTCTTAAATAGAATGACCCATTTTTTATTTCATATTCGTAATCTACGTGAATTTCTACATTCATTACACTATTTACTTGCTATCTCTCTATAGCCAATTAAAAAAGAAAAAAAAATTGAAATTTTCCGGAATGAACTTTTTTCTTCAAAGACTGAATTCAATTGATTTGTGTGTTTGACTTTCTTCTTACCTGCTAACTTGGCACCTATCGCCGCCGAAGTTGTTCGAACGTACCCCCATCGACCTCTATACACATTTGAACGCGCCTCTCAAACTCCTCCACACTTTTCAACAACACAATCTCCGGTATTTGCTCACATGCTCTCTGGATTCTTTCCATCATGTCCTCGCGAGTAATTGGAGCTTCTTTATACACTAAATCTTTCAAATTTTTTTTGGCCAATTCATCATTATTTTACATGATACTTACTACGTTGTAGCACATTTTCATTATTATTTCAATTTTTTTTTCTTTTTTAATTGGCTATAGAGAGATAGCAAGTAAATAGTGTAATGAATGTAGAAATTCACGTAGATTACGAGAATATGAAATAAAAAATGGGTCATTCCATTTAAGAAAATGAAGTTGACCTTGATCTGACCTTGAAGGGTGATCTTGAGAAAAAATCCAAGGTCACCACGAGATTTCCCCCTCCGAGTTATGAAAAAGTCCTCAGAATAAATTTTCTTTATACACTAAATCTTTCAAATTTTTTTTGGCCAATTCATCATTATTTTACATGATACTTACTACGTTGTAGCACATTTTCATTATTATTTCAATTTTTTTTTCTTTTTTAATTGGCTATAGAGAGATAGCAAGTAAATAGTGTAATGAATGTAGAAATTCACGTAGATTACGAGAATATGAAATAAAAAATGGGTCATTCCATTTAAGAAAATGAAGTTGACCTTGATCTGACCTTGAAGGGTGATCTTGAGAAAAAATCCAAGGTCACCACGAGATTTCCCCCTCCGAGTTATGAAAAAGTCCTCAGAATAAATTTTCTGTATCTCCAACAGGGGCCGAGTAAAACGGGTGCGTCATTTAAAATGGGCCACCCTGTATATAAAACTGTAACTCTAACCCTTGAGATTTATTTTTTTCATTGTGAAACCAGTTTATTTGGATTCCGGAGAGTCTAATTCGTCCAGAAATGTTAGTAGCTTAATTTCTTTTAAAAAAAAAAACCGACCGAAAACAATACTTTCTATACCCTATAGGTTGGTAATAGAAAGTTGAATAAATCATCTAAATATTGGTGTAGAACACTGGACTTCGTTCCAGAAAGCACTCTCTCTCTCTCTCTCTCTCTCTTTCTCTCTCTCAAAAAATCCCCTAATGTCCATTCCGACATGTTCAACTGTCAAACTTTGTTAAAATGATCCATTCAGAGAATGCGTTAATTCTATGGTCTGTCCAGTGTCCAGGTGTATTCCAGAGTCTGTCCCGGTAGCTCAATGGTAAAGGCGGCGGTCTAGTAATCCAGAGGTCGCGGGTTCGAAACCCAGCCGGGATTTCATAGTCTTAATCGGGCATGCAGTATAACTAAAGCGATATGAATATTATTTCAACAAAATTTGTCGTTTGAAAGAAGGTTTGGAGGATCTTGACCATGCATGGTATGGTATATTGAGGGTACCTCCAACGCTGGCTTCATTGCAAAGGTGGTCACTGGTCTGGTCTCTGGTATGAAAGAGGCAGCGAGCATTGTGTATTGTTTGTTGTTTTTCTTGCTGCAATATTTTCGTGCCGAGTTCCTTGGCCTCATTATAATTTCCCCGGCAACTTTTTGCATGCGCGAAGCAAATAAAATAAGCAATGAATTAAACAATCATGAAATTGCTGAGCTAATAAATAGAATTGCTGCACAAAATGAACTTAGAAAAGGGACAAGTAAGTTTTTCCTTGGAGTTCAGAATAGCTGTCGTAAAAGATATTAAAAGGCCATCATATTGTTACCATTCAATTCAAAGTTAAGAAGGTACAGGGTACCATTTTAGGATTATGAGTCCTTTTACTCTAACAATCAACGTACAATGTGGAACTGAACAAAAAAATTGTCAGATTATTCGTTAACTTTGAAAACTACACAGCCCACCATACTTTTTGACTTTTTCTTCAGACTCAAAATGCACTGCATTGGCTCGTAGGTATCTATGCAAGTATATTTGTATATTCATAACAAAAAACACTACTTTAAAATACGAGTAACCTTCTAGAAACTAGAGACTAGCCCGGCTAAATAGCTTGACTACTCAATAAAACACATAGGAGTATGAAAACAACTACAAAAGTTTCACTGATTCACTGGTTGATCTCTGTGTCTCTCAAACAAAAACATTTGAATGAATAATTTGTTGTTATTTTGTTAATCAATAATAACGGATATTTTGAAAGCTCAAATACTATACCACTCAACATCTTTGAGTCAACAAGTCCCGGGTCTGAGCTAGTAGGTACGTAAAATACGCAACATATAAATTTGTCATTCTTTAAGGAGACAGCTCCAAAACGAGCATTCCAAAACGCGATTAAAATTTCAGCCCGTCAACTCATTAGGAACCCAATGTCAAACTCCTGGGTTGCCAAACGACCGTCATTTCGTCTCGCAAACACAATTAGGGAACTAATTGGACAAAAAAATTGTCTTTGCGGATACAGCTGTCCTCTCTCTGTCTTTCTCTTTCTGTCCTTGTCACTCTCTTGATAATAGCTGATGTCAATGCTGGCATGCATGTTTACACTAACACGAGTTAATTGATTAAGGAACAATTTCGAGTCATTAACTCCAAGACTCGGGGAAAAAACGTTAGCTATTTTAATTTTTTCAAATATACTAATTGAAAAGTCTTGTTGGCAATTACATCGTTGAGTTTGTTGAAATTTCGTCGGGTTGTTGGTCTGATTGTCCAATTGGTACCGGAAGAACAGCTTTGTCTAATGGGTAGCGCTCATTGTGTTAATGAACTTGAGTAGTGATGCCACAGAGTAAAAGCATGCAAAGTGAGCTCGACTATTTTTCTTTTAAAAAACATTTCATTTGTACGTTTTAAATAAAACATGATTAACATTTATATACAAAGAAAGTAATGCATTGGAGAGGGGGTAATTTATAAATTTTATTGTTTAATGAAAGGAGTTTTTCAGTTAGTCAGTAGGTCGTGGGTTATGTATTATGTCTTCGTCGGGAGCATGAGCTGGTATAATAGTTCTGCTATCCATGCCAATATCTGCAAGTAAAATTGAATCTGTGTAAACAGGAATTACAAAATTATTCATCATCACTTTTATCAAAATAATTAAAAAATGAAATAAGTAATTGATTGACAATATTACTGTGTCGTCTGGCAAGCATCACTGAGATGTCAGTAAAAAAAATTAATATAATTTCTATTTCTCTTTTCTTTCCCCCTTTTCCCCATTTTGGGTGATGATATCAGCTAAAAATAAATTATGCTGTTGAAAAAAGAACCTTTTTATTTCGAATTCAAGTTACTCAACTATCATAAAACCAAAAACTAATCAGAGTGATGAGTTCTATTCCAAACCTAAAAACTATCATAAAACCAAAAACTAATCAGAGTGATGAGTTCTATTCCAACCCTAAAATGAATTAAGTCCTCTCTGTCATCATGGTAGCTGCTACATTTTGAAACAATATCACTCGTGTCTCAATAATCATCACTTGTATCATCTCAGGTCTTCTATGACCCCTACCCTATACCTAGATCCAGCTATCTGATGCATCACATACAAATTCGAACATTTTATACAAACTTTTTCCATTAATTGAGACATGGCTGATCCTCCAAATCCTTTAATCCTTAATTAGTTCATCCATTTGTTTCAGTTGGATAGTCGCTACCATAATGATAGTCAGAAGGATTATTATGCATTTGAATCATCTAATTTACCTTTGTCGGCTAAGACCTGCATACTCATTTACATTTAAGCTTACACTGTTTAGCTCCCGATTTGAAGTTGATAGATCTTTCTGATATTCAATTATTAGTATTTTACGTTACACAAGTATCTTCGAGGATACATACATAGAAGAGTTTCATGTAATCACATCAAGTTTTGGTGCACTAGCAGTCAAATGGTTCACGCTAGTTGGATCGAATCCCATCCAGTGCATAAATTTTTCCTCATTAATTTGAATTTGTGACAACATAATAATAAGACTATGAGGGTTAGGTGGTAGAAAATGCTTTGAGCATTAACCTCGCCTGGTGTTTACCTTCCACTAAAGAGTATTATTATTATTATTAACAAGCAAGTTAAATTTCTGTCTTTAATAAAATAATAATCAAATTTTAATATACACAAATACATAATAAAATAATGATATGCAGTGGGCTTTATTAGGTAACCAATAATAAGGAATCAATAGCAGACTTTCAGGTGCGTCATTATTCTGTAGATCGATTATCGTGATCTGTGACTCCTGTGAGCTCCAACGATGGATATTTATATTATTTGGCCACCACTTTCAGTCCTCGTGAATTTATGATCCCAACGAATGAAGAACTTCTGGACTGGAAGTCTCAAGATTCAAAAATTCAAGGTCTGTCCCGGTAGCCCAGTGGTAAAGGTGGCACTCTGTGAATTTAGAGATTCTAGAGGTCGCGGGTTCGAAACCCAAAAGGGACATGACAAGTTATACTCCCATTTGGGATTTTTACCACATACTTAATAATATGTCTTGGGCTTACTTCTGGAATAAAAGTACTAATCGGGCAGTATAAATAAGGCGATATTATTATTATTCAAGGTCGATTTTCGAAGATGGCAAATTTTATTTTAGTAAGGCGCGGGTTGATTTTTTTACCATATATTATTCTTATAAAATAAATACTCGTAATTTTTATTACAATACATCATTATAAGTACTTTCCTGATGGAAGAATAATGAGACTTATCTTTTTTTGGCATTGATCGGCAAGGCCATTCCATACAGTCATAATAGACATATCTTTGAATGAACGCATTATTCTGTAAGCAGCAATGGAGCTCAGCAACCAAACGAATTTCATTCTGTCATAAATATAATTCTCTCACCACCTTGATATAGGTATCTGTGCCTATCTCACGGACACGGAATCATCATAATAATAATAATACTCTTTAGTGGAAGGTAACCACCAGGCGAGGTTAATGCTCAAAGCATTTTGTACCACCTAACCCTCAGAGTCTTATTATTATGTGGTCACAAACTCAAATTAATGAGGAAATATTCGTGCACTGGGTGGGAATCGAACCAACGGATCCCTACGCTACCTGGATTACCAGACTAGCGCGTTAACCACTTGACTACCAGTGCACAACCATTATCTACTATCGACTATTAAGTAGCTAAAGGCACCCTCAAATAAAACCCGAGTTCAGTCTATTAAGTGGATTTCCACCGGACTCGGTGTGGTTTTATTATTCAAATTTATACAGAAGCTCTTTCTGACCGGGTCAGAACAAGATTCATATCACCACCATCGGAAATTGTGTGGGCCAAACAAGGACTTCTCCGAACATTTTTCAATATTGGAAACTAATATAAACCTGGGTTTTATTTCTGTTGACTTTTTTTTCCACTGGAATTCTTTCTGTGTATTGGTCTCTTGATTTTTTCTTTAATTTTATTAATTGGACTTCCTCACAAGCGACCTGCGCAGAGCATCTTTTTGATATTAACTTGGTCCAGATGATTTTAATCTTTACTTTTTTTTTCAACTTTTCAATTAAGTACATGATAAATATTATATTTTATTGTGTTTTTAAACATTAATTGATTGATTTTTTTTAAATCTTTACTGCTTTAATCTTAATAGTGTATGTCTCTACAGATAGTACCTACTCACATTTAATATTGAAATTTTAGTATTCTGTGCACTTGACACATCCACTAATATTTTTTTAAATTTTTTGCTTGAGATTTTATATTAAACTCTAGGACATACGTCTAGGTGTCATTTGAAGAGAAAACCATTTAAACACCAACCTCACTGTAGCCCCAATGTTACCTAGAGTTCGTAGGTTCGAGTCCGAACCATTGCGTAGGTATTGACATAATATTTAATACGTATCCACTACATACAATATATTAGTATGTATGATTGCGGTTTTAATTTCTTGTATAAGAGTAGGTCAATAAAAGAAATTAAAACCGCAATCATACATACTAATATAACAGACCATTACTCAACATTAGCAAAAATTGACTTGAATAACGACAAACCTTCAAAAATAACAACAAAACAATATGAAAGTATAAACTTTGACTTACTAAACCAAAAACTCTCTGACCAAGACTGGACATGCATTCTAGAATCTGATGATATTAATTTTATGACTACTAAACTTACAGAAATAATACAGAAATATATTCGTATGAGCTCAGAAATAAAAACTTATACAAATAAACTTACTCCCATCAAACCTTGGATGACACAAGCTCTGCTTCGATCTATAAGGAATAGGGACCGACTAGCAAGACTTACAAAACAAAACCCAGACAATATACATTTACTGAAATACTACAAAAGAGTGAGGAACATTGTTTCTAAATCTATTAGAACAGCACGAGACTTGGAAAACAGACGGAACATCGAGGAAAACAGAGAAGACAAGAGGAAACTATGGACAATAATACATGACCTAATTGACAAATCGAAGACCAAATTTAAAATTAAAACCATACAACATAATGACATTGACTACGACTGTGATAGCGACTTAACCAACTGTGCCAACATTATTAATACCTATTTTAACAATGTTGGTAAAAACCTAGCAGACACAATAATTACAAATACAGAAATTTTAACCAATAACAGACAAGACAGTTCACAACAAACAAAATTATCGACCTTTGAACCCACCACAACAATGGAAGTGTACAAAACAGTCATGACGTTTAACAACAATTCAGCCCCAGGACAAGACAAAATACAAACTAAAATACTGAAAAACATTATAAATTACATACAAGACCCTCTGACTAAAATTATTAACCAAAGTTTGACAAGCGGAATTTTCCCTGACATATACAAGCACAGTATCATATTACCAATTCACAAGAAAGGTAACACAAAACTACTAACCAACTACAGACCAATCTCACTTTTACCTATGTTTAGTAAAATTCTAGAGAAAATAGTGAAGACTAGGCTAGAAACATTTTTACAACATAACAACATCTTGACTGACAGACAATACGGATTTAGAAAGGGGATTGGGACTGAAGACGCACTTATTGACATAACGACTCACCTATACGACAATTTAGACAAGGGGAAAAAAGTTATAGCTGTGTTTTTGGACATAGCTAAAGCTTATGACTCCATAAAACACTCACAACTACTACAAGAACTACAAAACATAGGACTCAAAGACAAAGTATTAACCTGGTTTACATCCTACTTGGCGAACAGAACCCAACAAGTTAGACTGAATTCTCATTTGTCTACTGTAACAGATTGTCAACCTTTCTCAATTGTTCAAGGTAGCTGTCTTGGGCCTTGTCTTTTTAATTGTTTCATTAACGCATTACCTGGTAAAAGTCAAGGCCAAGTCTTCTGCTATGCTGACGATGCTGTCATCTGTTACAGTTCAGACACTTGGGAAGAGACTCACAATATAGCTACAACTGACTTGACAAACATAGGAAACTGGTACTCTAATATGTCACTAAAAATCAATTTCGACAAAACCAATTACATGACTTTTTCTATAGACAGTAGGGGACAACCTCAAACATCATTGCTACAAGTGACTGACAACACCAACACAACCCTTACTTTACAAAGACAAAACAAAACGAGATACTTAGGGATAATTATTGACCATCACTTAAAATGGACGGACCATATAATACAACTGAAAAATAAGCTCCGTCATCTAATGTATATATTTAACAATCTACAAAGATGTTGTTCAAAATCCGTTATACGTGAGATATACTTTGCAATGGTACAATCACTTGTACAATATTGTATAGTAGCATGGGGCGGAGCGTACCAAAACTTACTGACACCACTCAACAGGACACTTAACATACTCTTAAGAATAATACTCAACAAGGACAGATATTTTCACTCAGACCAACTTTACAAAATTCTTAATGTACCTACCATACTAGACATTTATACTTACAAATTGTGCATATTTTGTTTAAAAAAACGTGATATGTGGACCTTCAGACATAACAGATACACAACTAGACAGACAGGACAAGCTAACTTACGACAAATACACAAATCACTTACCAAACGACATTTCACGTTCATAGGCAGTAAAGTTTTTAATTGCATACCAGAAGAAACAAAGATTTTACAAGACATAAGACATATAAGAGTAAGAATAAGAGAATATATGAAGGATGACGTATTTAAAAAAATAATAATAGAAGCCATAAAATAACTTTTATAAAAATACATCTTTACCTACAATTGATAAAAGGAGAAATATTAAAAAATTATAAATAAACAAACAAAAGAAAATCAACACAAAATTAATAAGATACAATTATGCATATGAAAGTAGAGGATCCCCAACACATGTCTCTTGACACAATGGGACATCCAATACTAATATATAATATCAAACAATATTTTTTTTATTATTCCACTATTAGATTATATTTATTTATCTACATATATTTATATTCAACTATGTTTTTTTTATAATTTTATATTTATATTGTTTGTGAATAATTTTGTAAATAAATATATATTCAATAGTACTTTGTTGAAAAAAAAAAAAAAAAAAAAAAAAATGGTCGAGTTGGAGAATGGAATATAAAATATGATAAGTCATAATACTAAGGTACAATTAATTTCTGATTAAAATTAACAGATTAGTTACCATAGATTTTGTGTTAATCATCACTTTCGTGATATCACAACTACTCAAACTCGCTCTACTAAATCTACGCTGAAAGCCTGAAACCGGGACTTGAACCACCGACCCCCAGGTTACAAGTCCGCCGCCTTATCGATCAAGCTATTACTGAGGTCAGTGAATGATAATATATTATTGTATTATATCTACCTGTAATTATTGCCGGTCTAACTGGACAACTTTTAATGTTTTGTGTGTTTAATGGGTATATATGAGGAACTGATTAAATTTAAACGCATCGCAAATACCCGATAGAGCACTGTGCTTGCACCTCTTCGAAAAACCAAGTGGTTGTTTGTTTTGTTAAATTTATTGATTCTCAATTGATCAGATATTTGTTGAGGGAATTAATTCGGATAATGACAATATTAGGTTGGGCTTCCTCTAATCCAGTGACTTTATGTTGATGATTACAACTAAATTAAAAACCTGACTAACAGCCATGTCCAGCCAGCAAGCCAAGGAGCAGCCACAATAATAATAATATCACCTTATTGATACTGTCACCTTATTTCCACAATATCTGTGTGTCCAGTATCCGCCCTATACAATTTTGCAAAATATTAATATGGCAAGAATTTGGATCTCAAGCTAGATCATTCTAATGATCTCTCTCTCTCTCTCTCTTTTTCTCTTTCTCTCTCTCCCTCCCTCTCTCTCTTTTTCTCTCTCTCTTTCCATTCTCTCTCTCTTTCTCTCTATTGATCTCTCCTTCTGATTCCTAATCCTTCCTCTATTCTCTCTCTCTCTCACTCACTCACTCACTTACTCACTCTCTCTCTCTCTCTCAATTTTTCTCTCACTCACTCACTCTCTCTATTGGATCTCTCCTTCTGATTTCTATCCATCCTCTATTTTCTCTCTCCTACTCTGTCAAATCTCCCTAAATGTGTCCAATATTTCTCTCTCTCTCCCTCTCTTCTCTAATTAGGAAGAAATTGATTTTGAATTGAGATAAAGAACTTGATATAAATTGGACATTTTTTGTATGAGCAAATTTTTAGTATTTTGCCTGATCTTTGAATGGGCAAACATGTCAAAAAAAGTTGCTTTTTATTTAATTGGTATGGATAATAATATTATACAGGTATTATGTTAATATAATACACCGTATACAGGGTATTTCAGACGTATACCGAGAAACTTACAAGAACTTAGTCTTCAGAGTTCAACATCGAAATCTGTCAAGACTCGAGAAGTGTCTTGACAGATTTCGACTCCAAGGTTGAGGGGTCGAATCCCTGCCAACACAAAAAAATCTTACCTATAACCTCTGCCACTGAATACGATGGCTAATGATGTAAGACTTTTCTATCCTGAAGTAATGCTGTCAAAGGCGCTAGTATTTTCTTTCTTTTTTTTTCAAGGGTTGACTAAATGGTAGTGGAAATACCCAGTATATTATAAATTAATAAAGAAACCGTTCTCATTTGCCTGCGATACTTTGTCGATCATTCGCGCAAGTTTGTTTGATGGGAAGATATTCAATTAAAATTGGGACAAATTCTTGAAATTCTCAATTCTGTGGTCTATCGAGTATATGTCTTATCTAGTCAATAATCTAGACCTGATTCCTTTACTCTTTAAAGATATTTGCGCTTTTTAGTCATTAAATATAGGTAGGTATCTTTGATCTAAAGCTTTTCTATGTGCCAACTAGTCCCGTTGAGTGTATGCTTATTGATGATTGATCTATGTTAATCAAGTGGTTAATACGCTAGTCTGTTAATTCAGGTAACGTAAGGATCCGTTGGTTCAAATCCCATCCAATGCATGAATTTTTCCTCCTTTATTTGAGTTTGTCACCACATAATAATAAGACTCTGAGGGTTAGGTGGTAGAAAATGATTAAAACATTAATATCGCCTGGAGGTTTCCTTCCACTAAAGAGTATCCCCTGAAGTAATGCCACACGGCGTCCCAGGGCAACATATAATAGAAACACAACCAAGAAAAGGTTTTTAGACGGTAAAAAACCTTCTCGCCGGCTCACAGGCATTAACCTACGCTGGTGTTTGAGGCAAATTTTCCTCTTCTGAAAAAAAAAAAAACTAAAGAGTATCATTATTATTATCATGCATGGGCGACGCGACAGTAAACCTTTATATAAGTATACAATGCAAATACATAGGTAAGTTTATAATCAGCCACCGTCGTGTGTTGGTTGTGACTCCTGTCCGTGGTCAAGAGTGATAGAAGGATTACCTGTCCCGGCTGGGTTTCGCACCCACGACCTCTGGATTACCACGCCTTGACCACTGAGGCATCGGGACATGTATACTTCTCTTTATAATATACAGTAATTTGCTCATATTATTTGTAATTTGAATTTGTACACACCAATATTTGTTATTTGTATTTGTAAAGTAATTTGTTCACACCAATGCTACCTAACAGGCTAGACCTAACAGGCTAACTATAGATATTATGATACGAATAGCTATATGTTTACAGTATCGTGGTAGTATGTATGTACATAGCTATATAATTATGAACGTATAGCACTATAGCATGGTGGTTTACTATATTATGTTACACAGCATGGTACTATCATTAACTTAGACCACTCCCCACAGATATAATTACCGTCTCGGACATGGCACATGATCTTCATTAGACTTGGCTATGTACCTACCTATCTACTCTATATACATATTGTGTACATGCAATATGTATACAGGGTCTTCATAAAGTCTCACCCAGGCCTAGGTTTCTCGAAAACGACTCAGAAAATCAAAAAACGCAAAAACCCGTATTCCTTTATATTTAGGGGGATTGATTTTCAGCCAATTTTTTTTTTTCCTACCGGCCCCAGTCAGGCTGGGCATGGACCAACTTTAAAATCTTAAATAGAATGGTATGTCTTGTGGCATATTGTTTTAAAGGTCTTATTGAGAGAAGTTCATTACAATAAATTTCAGTGTGCTACGACTTACCGTTCTCGAGATACAGGGTCGGACGTCCTGCGTAATATCCATATATTTTGACCTATAACTCGATAACCGTAAATTATGGAGAAAATTTTTCTTGTTAATAATAACTCCTTATGATGAGACTTTTCGAACAAGTTATAACTTGACATACTCTGTTGATGTTAGTTTCTGGTCGGTTTCGTCAGCCAGCCGGACGAACAGTCGAAAAAAATTTAACGAAAAAACAAATCAAATTTTAACTTGTTCGAAAGTTCTTGCTATAAGGAGTTATTATTATCAAGAAAAAATTTCTCCATAATTTACGGTTAACGAGTTATAGGTCAAAATATAGGGATATTACGCAGGACGTCCGACCCTGTATCTCGAGAACGGTAAATTGTAGCACACTGAAATTTATTGTAATGAACTTCTTTCAATAAGACCTTTAAAACAATATGCCACAAGACATACCATTCTATTTAAGATTTTAAAGTTGGTCCATGCCCAGCCTGACTGGGGCCGGTAGGCAAAAAAAAAATTGGCTGAAAATCAATCCCCCTAAATATAAAGGAATACGGGTTTTTGCGTTTTTTGATATTCTGAGTCGTTTTCGAGAAACCTAGGCCTGGGTGAGACTTTATGAAGACCCTGTATATGCACCCAACACTATACGTAATAGTGTGATCTTCATTAGTGAAGTTAGAAATGCACCTACATACACTTTAATGTAAGTGCAGAACACTTGATTTTTATACTTATTTATGCAAGGTCTCTTGAAGTTTGAGGAAGGTAACTATTTATTTAATAGTTATTTACACTGTCTTTATTAATTGGACATATTATATACCTACAACACAAATAATTACAAATTAAAATACAATATAAGAGAAAAAAAAAATAAAGAAAAAAAATATATACATACTATATGTCCTAACTAAAGGGCGGGGTTATTGCATTTGGCAATCTCTTCCACCCAACCCTTGTCTATATGCAAAGGCTTTTCAGTAGGATGCATCGATTTGGCACTTTTTTGGAAATTGCTAAACGGACCCTGCGGAAAAGTGGTCAAATGCCTTCATTAAGATGTACTTCCGAGGAGAAAAAAATCAAAAATCATCTTCTGTTACCTGCAAACCACATAAAAGCGGCACTTTTCCGCCGAAATTAAGTTTTCTTGGGATAAATGTATAAAATCAACCAAAATTCGTATCTCATTCAGACTCGTTTCTAAAGATTCCTAATAGATGTACACTCAAACAGCTTAAAAAATATCAAGTGTGTGGGAGAAGGGTATCTGTTGGCGCATTTCACAATGTTCAAATATCCATTTTCACATCAATGTAAATAATATATTTTACCTATGTGTCGGTTAGAATAGAAAATACCAGCCAGCAGGATCAGCATTCCTTAAAATGTCCACCAAAAAAAACAGTCAGTTTAAACTTTCGGGTTATGTTATTCCAATATATTTATTTCATACGAAATATTAATTTATAAAATGGAACATTTTTAATACTTACTCAGTTATAAGCCTATTAGAATATTTATATCTTTAATGTACGTAATATTATTCTTTAAAACAAAGTGGAATACAAAAGGAAGTTTTGTACATTATCTCAACTCATGGATAATATTTCTTACCTCATTAATAAATTGGTAATAATGACATCATATGTCCAAATTCAATGTTGACAATCGTGGGGGGTCTGTCAAATACCAAGATACAAAATTACTATATTCTCCACAAAATAGGACAGGGTATTCATATTAAATGACAAATTCATAAAAATAAATACTAATAAATTCGGCAAAGGTATTATTCTGAGTCGGACCAAAGCGTATGCGGCAAGCTCTTGCTGAGAAAGCATACAAAAAGTTGGTAATTTACCAAATTATACAATTGGAGCAATTTCATCTGCAGATGAAAATTTATTTGGCTACCTACAGGGGAGATAAAATAAAAAATACATTGTCATCACAAAATATAATATTTATTTTTAAAACCGTTCACAAAATAAAAGAAATTGTATTTTGAAATAGTAATTAGTTATTAAATTCAAATTTATAGACCCTCTAAGCTAAGACCTCTGGTTGCTTTATTTCCAGCTGCTGACATTAGGACCCGTTTTGTGGTGTCGGGCTATTAAAATAATAATAACACTCTTTAGTGGAATGTAACCACCAGGCGAGATTAATGCTCAAAGCATTTTCTACCACCTAACCCTCAGAGTCTTATTATCATGTGGTCAGAAACTCAAAATTAATGAGGAAAAATTCATGCACTGGGTGGGACGCAACCTGGATTGCCAGAATAGCGCGTTAACCACTTGACTATACCAGTGCACGGTATTTACCCGATTAGGACAATAGTCCTAATCGGGCAGTATAAATAAGGCGTTATTATTATATTATTAGAAAAAGAGTCCCCAATAGGTAACAACAACAACAATAATAATAATACTACCCCGTAATGATCCTCTCCTCCAGGGTTTCAACAATGAATTGGAGAGCGCGTGAAACAGATCCTGTGAAGTGCGTTACCGATTGCAACAGATGTTGCTTTTCTGGAGAAATGTTGCTGGTACAGGCTGTGTAGAAAGCTGCGTATGGTTGACGCCAGCCCATGAACTAAAATGGATTTTGACCAGATATGACTCAACGTCTTGTGCCATCAAAAATTCATGTTGTATACCCCTACCAGCGTCGAGATAACAACCCCCCTCAGGTGGGCTGTCAACTTAATGTTAAGTTGGCAGCCCACCAGAACGGAAGAAAATTCATTGGATTCGTCTCGTTTTGTGCTCGTTTTGTTCCATTTTGTGCCATCAAAAATTTATGTTGTATCCCTACCAGTTTCGAGATGACGACCCCCCTAAGGTGGGCTGTCAACTTAACGTTAATGTTGGCAGCCCACCAGAACGGATTTGGTTGCAAGAAAATTCATTGGATTCGTCTCATTTTGTGTCAAAAATATTACCACTGAAAGAAGTCCATCGAACTTTCTTTACGATTAATATAAAACCTACGTTTGTAAAATATAGTCAAAATATTTTCAATGACAAAATGAAGATTGATCATGATCAACTGTGTTAATATAATGCAAGATGCCATTTGAAGGAGAGACCGCCCCTTTTTCGAAACATTGATGTAAAGTCCGACCTAAAAGCTCGATCTTCCTTTATTCTCGTTGTAATGTTGTTATATTATTTTGGGCCTGTAACAATACTATGCTAGATGTCGGGATGTACAAATTTTAGAGTAGATATTTTAAGAAGCAGACAACATCAAAATTGAAAAGTTCTAATTTTCCAAATTTTAGGAATGTTTTTTACAAGTGCATTTTATTTACATAAACACCACACAATACACTACACATAGGACATAGAGGAGCCCAGAATATTGCTTCTAGGCGTCCACAGGGGTTAATATACCACCAATCCTTCCATCACCATTACACAACCATCATGGACACGGAAAGAAGAAGAGTAGATATATGTATAGTAAGACTCCACAGCATAACTTTAAGAACATCCTATAATCCTATTACTATAAAAGAATAATGATTAATTTAATAAGCTACTATAAAAAAACTCACACACAAGGATTTAGGATTTAATAACAGGGATGATCCCAACCCTAATAGTGTAAGCAGTTAAGAAACGAGAGATATAATTCAGTTAAACAGTTGAAATGAAAATAACAATGTGTTATTTGTATTCAATGACCCTTTGAACATAAGGGCGGCTCAAGTTGCTTAAACATTTTAAAATTGTATCCCTGGAAAAATAATTTCATATACCTCCTACCTAATTGTGTTGATCACAGTACTAAATATTTGCCATACATGGGTTCGAACCACCGAGCTGTAGATTTCGAGACCACCACCTTATCGAACAAGTTACTAAGTATGTGTGTGTATGTATGCTTTTATTTTTGGTGAATCACAAGGCCTCCTTACAATTTTTGTGGGTAGCGCAGCATTACTAAGAGCCTCCTTCACTTTTCGAATCAAGCTCGCCGGTAGGCGAGCGCTCGTCAAGTAGCGCCAGCCAACCGGCCTATATTAACACGAAACAGAGTTTATATGTATTTTGTTTTATTGTTTTCGCACACCTCCCGCTAACTTTTATCGATTTTTATTTCAAATTCGTAATTAGACGCGAAAATAGATTGTGTTTCACGAAAGCGCGAGGTTCCTACGATCAGTTAAAGTGGTTTTCTGGCCACGCGTAAAATCTTGTATTTCATGAAAATATTCATACAGGTTTTTTTTTTTTCAGACCAATTTTCTGTCAAGCGTACAGCAATGTGTGCTTGTCGTGGAAAGACGTGAGCTACGTTTTTGAATAGGGAATTTTTATCTCTGCATACCTTTTATAGTTTCAAGTATTTATTTTTTATAGGATAGGAGATATAGCCTTCTAAAATAAAAGCGGAAAGTTGCACAGAGCCGCCCCTGGTTATCTTGGAGCTGCGATTCTGGTATTTTTCGAAAGGCCTTATCATAGGAAAAAATATAAAAATATAACCAAATTATTACACTGGACCAAACTTGAGTTATAGCCTTTGAAAGGAATACTTATTTTGGAGCCCAGAGCCGTCTATTGTTATCCTAGAGATGTATTTCTGGTGTTTTTAGAAGGGTCTAGTCAAAGGGAATGAGATCACTTAATTTCAGATGGTTGAAACAAGTAGAAAAGTCTTTAAAGCCCTCTAAAGGAATATCTATAATGAACCCTGGAGCCACGCCTAGTTATCCCAAGTTGATGACTGAAGGTTCTTTCTAAAGGTCTAATTACGCAGAATTATACTACGATGTAAATAAAATTTTAGAAAAATCAGCGACAGTGTGAGACATCATAAAAAGAAAAAACTGAATTTAGATTTATGAGAGTAACAAAAAATCTTCGCCTCACATATAACTTAAAATACGGGTGGGATATAATCGTCAATGATTCATCCAAGCTGCCAGCAGACCGTTTTATCAGAGTGCGAACAATAACGTTCTATAACTTCAATCAAAGATTTCTACATCAAGAGGTAAACTAGGTCTATATTATTAGAAGTGTATAAAATATTGGCCAGTAATAAGAAAAATATTCATGTAGATCAAAACAATGATAAATTATAATAAAATATTATGTATTGAGTAGGCTCTGTGGTCGTCGACTGGTGTAGGTAAAACACAAAGTTTGCAAGGTGGCCTGGGTTCGAATCCCGGCTAGGTAGATTTTTTTTTTACTCTGTACTTTGGATGTCCGGTTTTCTCGTGAGAAAAAAAACAGTAGTTGGTAGTTTGAGTCAACCTCCTATGACCGTTTAATTTTGAACGAAGTGAGTATGGTTCTCGATCAACATTGATACAATCTAATTATCCATCTACCTATGTTTGTAAAATGATATAAGTTGCATGTTTTGTCCAATCGAGCTGAAATTTTCAGGGTATATTCCATGAATATAATGCTTGCTTATTAATTTATAATTATTAATTGTATATCTTAATATATAAATGTCAAAGTCACTGACTGACCACTGACTGACTGATCATCGCTCTACAGCCCAAACCGTAAGTCCTAGGAAGCTGAAATTTGGTAGGTGGCTTTGTCTTATAGTCTAGATGTGCAAAAAGACAGAATTCTTCGGAATTCCCACTACAACACCTGCCATTGGCGAAAAAAGATTTTTTGCTTTCACGGCCATGCCTCGGCCCGAAAAGCGGGCGACAGCCCGCTAGTCTAGTATAATTTCTCACTTGTTCTGTTTATATCTACTGATTATGCTGAAATGACACCATGTTTAGCAACTCGAAGTTAGGCAAATATATGGGTCAACATTTCTTAGAGCCATAGTAAGAGGCACTTTCATTTCCCTCTTTATTTTGCCAAGATCGAATTTCCATCTACCTACCATGTACGTAGGTACATAATATAATTAAAATTGTATTATAAACAAAACCACCAAACCGAGCTGTCCGTTTTTTAACGAGTTCATTATCTACTAATTTTTCAATACAAGGTTAAAACACTAGTTGATTATTAAAGAATTATTGTTAATGGATTTTAAGATTAAATAGGTATGTGTTTTTCTTCATTATTATTTATACTGGTTGAAGTTCCACAAAAGAAGCACCAATTATCACACCAACCTCATTTTAAAACGATTGTGACCAGTTGATTGTATTTGGTTTTAACGTCATGATTTGAACAAGTAAGGACGGGGGGTTTTACCCTCCATTCGCTGGGAATCGTTCCAGGTACCTACATTTACCTCACCAGCCTGGGTAGGGCTGTGATTCCAGACTCACGTGTTAAGAGGGGAAAAAAACATTAGAAAAGTATGCAACAACCGGGAATGGAACTCGAAATGTCTGGACTACGGGCAGTAGTTACAACCATTACGCCACGGGTGCTGGCCACTGACAGTCTAAATAAAGCATTTATTTGAATCAATACTTTTGTATTATGAATCGTAAATTACGTAGATCTCATTCAAAATTTACAAATATCTACCTACATATACAGGACATCCATAAAGTCTCACCCAAGCCTGGGTTTCTCGAAAACGACTCAAAATATCAAAAAACGCAAAAACCCGTATTTCTTTATTTTTAAGACACCTTTAAAACAATATACCACAAGACACACCATTGTATTTAAGATTTTAAAGCTGGTCCATGTTCAGCCTGACTGGGGCCGTGTAGGCAGATTTTTTTTTTTTTTGGCTGAAAATTAATCCTCTTAAAAATAAAGGAATATTGGTTTCTTTATTTCTAGAACTGGGTACAGCAGCGAGAGGTACTTAATTGTTCCGATATTATCTATGAATAATATTCAGGCTGTCGGTGTCCTAATATTTTTCTCGTTGTCTCGTAGAAACAAGTCTTCTATTTGAAACTTATTTGTCAAACAATCGGTTTAGGGAAATGTACATTATGTAATTCAGTTTATAAAATAGGAGGTGGAGCTTCTAATCTATTGAAACACTTGAAACTAAAACACCCAACAAATTTTGTGAACCGAGATTCATCTCCTGTAAACATTCTGAATGCAAAATTGTGAGATTTAGTTAGTGTACTGAATAATGAAAGAGCCGGTGCTTTTGTACTTGGTTCTTGAGTGATTACTCGAATTCATTATTCCATTTACATCCTCTCTCATAACCTCAAAAACCAAGTGCAAAAGTAATTGGATATATACTCGGTACTTTTAAGTAATCGATTACTGAATTACCAGTTCTATGAAATACTCGATATCACCCTAATTATTGCCAAAAATAATGAAACGGGGTAGTTTTCTGTTAGTGAACCTCGGTAGTGGGTTTCAAAATTTGAAAAGATCTACAAAATTGCTGGGCGCTATCTAGTGTCACTCAAATAAGGATCACACCTGTTATCTCAAGATTTCCCCTCTCTTCAGCAAGTACTGTGAAATTTTCTTTCAGCATCTTTTCAATGTTTTTTTTTCTATCATTTTTTTCTCCTTGCAATTGTAATTATTTACAGAACAGTACTTGGGTCACAATATAATTTTCGAGCATGCAACTCATTATAACTTTTTTCCTTAAACAAAGTAGTGTCACCTCACTAGTTCAATATAAACTACATTTACATGATAGTCTTATAATATTACTGCGTCTTATAATATTACTGTGTATCGCAACATCCTTAAATTAAAAGTCTTTTTTCTTTTATCTGTTGATTGTTGATTAGTTTTTATTTCATCTATCAGAGGAAAATCAATTAAATCAAAAAGTAGTGATATCCCCCAAAAAACACTACGTGTAAAAATAGTCGTCAAGTGTTGGAATGATCAAAAAGAACTGATATCAAAAACGTCAATTTTCTATGTTTGAAAGAATTATTTTTCACGTAATTAGTCTCTTGATAATTCAACCAAAATAATAGCCTCACAACAACAATACACCTTTGAGCAAACTTCGATTTGGTATTTTGAGAATTTAACCAAAAAAAAGCCACACGACAAAACAATGTTCTTGTAAGAACAATGTTGCATAATTACAGAACCATTGTTCTTACAAGAGCATTGTTTTGTCGTGTGGCTTTTTTTTTGGATAAATTCTCAAAATACCAAATCGAAGTTTGCTCAAAGGTGTATTGTTGTTGTGAGGCTATTATTTTGGTTGAATTATCAAGAGACTAATTACGTGAAAAATAATTCTTTCAAACATAGAAAATTGACGTTTTTGATATCAGTTCTTTTTGATCATTCCAACACTTGACGACTATTTTTACACGTAGTGTTTTTTGGGGGATCATTCTATTACAATCATTCTTTTTACTCTGGTAATGCCGCCGCTGGTCGTTACTCATACAAGTAACTACTCATTTTTCTTCACGAGGTATGAGTGGACCCCGAACATCCAAGTACAGAGCAGAAAAAATCCTCTTATACGCGTACGTAAATTCAGTTTTCTCTTATGGAACCTGGAGGTAAATATGAAAAGAGAGGTAAATGGGACCTGGAAATTTATCTCTTATATCCAGTTCGACTGTAGTAAAAAAGATTATTATCTAACATCTGAGCCGCCTTAATGCCCTCTTGATTTCAAATACTGACTCAACAACAACATGAATGCAATTTAATAACACTTCATATCTCATAAAACACACTTAGTTTTATTACATAAGAAGCTGGTTTTTTGGAAATTTATGGGAAATAATAAGAAAAGCAAGAAAATTTATCGGCTCTTCTTACTTTTCTAAGTAAGAAAAGCCAGTTTCTTACTTAGTGCAACAAATTTTTTGAAAATGTTTGGCAAAATTTTATTTCTAAATGTTACAAAACAATGTTTCTGAGAGAGTGTTTCGATCTCATTTGATTCTAGAGGTAGAGAGGAGCATGAAACGCTGTGAAAAAAAAAAAAAAAAAATACAAAATGTTGCGCTCAGTGTTAATTAAGGCTAGTACCTATAATTAAGGCTAACACCTAAGTGGGAAGTATTGTGTCAAATCTCGCCCATCAGAGGGGAAGTTATGAATGAGCATTGTTCAAGCTACGACTAACAACACGAACCATTAGAGTCTAACGTAGCTTCCAGCATGGCTACAAAAAAAGCCTAATATCTAAATATTAACTTGAATAAAAAAAAAAAATCTTAAAGAAGAAAAATATATAAGTCTGTTAAATTTATACGGTGTTTACCTGTTTACTTCTTGTGAGAAGTCCGCGATGTGAAGCCTCGAGAGTAGAGGTAGAGTAGGGTTAGGAAAATTAAATATAGGGCCATGCGGGCCATGCCTCCTTACACAACTAGTGTACAGCCAAATTTATGCACTAAATGTACTACCTAAAGTAATACCAACGTGGTTCCAGGAAATAATAAAGAAGAACGGGAGGGTTTTTAGCGGTAGAGCCGACAGAATTGGTGCCCTTCAAGAGGGGCGACACACCATACCCTGCCGGCAAGTCCCGCATACCCTTCAGCACTAGAGATTTTGCTGAATGAATCTTATAAGATTTTCCCCCTCAAGAAAAATAAAAATGTACTAAAACACGCGGAGGTAACCAATAAATCAGAGAGGTTGTCATCAAAATGCAACCTTGGCACATCCACTAACATACTGAACTCTTGCAATGCGGCATTCAAGATTTTGGGCATTGAAAAATAACACCTATTACCTACATTTATTTTGAAGTTTTTGTTAATATTTGGGACTCTTCATTTAAAAGAGCATAAAAAGTAAATACAAACTAACTTGATTATCTTTTTTATATTTTTGATCTTCTCTTTATAAAAAGGACGTCGCTAGACATGTTGACGCGTCGAAGATTGTGCTAGTGGCGATTTCACGGGGCTGAGGAAATTTTGTGGATTTTTTTCCAATATTATATTGTTTTTATGCCTATAAGGTATATTTTTTATCTAGAACGTTCTAGTGTCTACATAATTGAATTATTGTTAAGTTGATGTACCTAGTTACGGCGCTGTAATATAATCTGTGAATCCGTGATCTGTGGATCAGATCCATAATGCTTGGATTGTCTCTCATTAATTTGAGTAAGTGACCGATTATAATAATCCGGAACCCAACATCCCTCAACTTGAAGTTTCAAATCCCACCCAGTGCATGAAATTTTCCTCATTAATTTGAGTTTTTGACCACATGATAATAAGACTCTGAGGGTTAGGTGGTAGAAAATGCTTTGAGCATTAACCTCGCCTGGTGGTTACCTTCCACTAAAGAGTATTATTAATATCTACTGGGAATTTCGAAATCCAACACTGAAATTCCTTCCCTGCTCGTGTCAAATTATTTTACAACATTCTTCATGCTATTATAGTGTTCCAGTGTCAGCACCTTATAAATTCTTAAAATATTCTTTGAATGGGTGTTTCTAGTTTCAAGAAGTAAGGTCTGTCACTTGCATGGTTAGGTATCTACTTATCCTTTGACTCGGAATCTGCTACCATTATCTGGTATCTCCGGTTTCAACGAGTTAGGTCTTCTGTTAAAGTCAGCACCTTATAAATTCTTTCAAATATCCTCTGAATGGGTGTTTCTAGTTTCAATAAGTAAGGTCTGTTACTTAGGTACCTAATTAAGTACTTATCCTTTGACTCCGAATCTGCTACCATTATCTGGTATCTCCGGTTTCAACGAGTTAGGTCTCTTGTTTATGAAGTCAGCACCGGTAAATTCCTGAGAGCACCCTTAGAGTCTTAGAGTCCCCCTATCGGATTTCAGTAAGTCAAGCCTCCTGTCAACAAGTTGATAAATTGCTGAAATACCTCTTAGTTTGAATGAATCCCCAAAGTCAGACTCCATGATAAATGAAGGCATCTGCATTCTGCATACCACACAAGTCCCGCCTCTAACAATTCGTGCCGATAGGTAAGTATGGGGTTGAAATAATTTAATTTTCTGAGACCTGGTTATAGGAGATACATTTAAATAATATTTAATATGTTCGTGATACTTTTCAAATCACATGATAATATGGTAAAATTCAACTTCTAAGGGTAAAAAATCTGGCAGACATTTTTTTACGGCCTGTATGTATTTCATTAAAAGAGTAATAAAAAAAAAAAACAGATATTTTAAATCTATACTCACTATACTGGTATTTACATGTACCATTGTATGTTCATATTATATGTTGTGTTTTGGGGCTTTACCTACTTCCCTGTCAAATGCTCTGAAGTCATATCGAAACAGGGTATTAACCTTCCATTCTCTGAAAACTTGTGAACCATCAGGTGACACACATTAAACCTCTACCGTAAAACTACAGTAAAACTACATTAACTATACACAAGTATGTATTAAATACCTATCTTGTTGTTGTTGTAACCATCAGCTTGGCTACTGCTGGGGGAAGTGATGGTCACCAGGCATTTAAAGTGGAAAACTTGCTTCGTTCTGAACCACATATTTCTATGTGTAATCAACCATCGTGAGTACTCGGGCTTTTTATTTTTGAGCCATTAAACCCTTGGGCATTGTAAGCTAGACCTACTTGTTAGGGTGGGCTAGTCCGTTCTCTGTTTATAGTTTATAGTCTAGTGAGCCATTTTTTATATTTTTTAAGATGAGTGTTTCACAGCCTTTTTTATTTCATAGCCATGAAACAGGAGCTACTGTAGACGCTTGTGGTCTATGTTATTAGCCTGCCCAATGCCCATCCCGTAGTATGCCTGCCCTCTGATGGGCGAGAAGTGACACAATACTTCCCATTTAGGTGCTGGGTCAACACGAGCGCACCGGAAGGTATCCCTTACAAACAACTGTAACCAAATTTTTCATACAAATTTCTGTCGGCGCGGGGGTTCGAACCCGGAACCTTCCACATGGCAAGCGAGTGTGTAACCACTGAGCTATTTATTTGTGCGCTCAAAGCTATTCGTGCGCTCTAAATGACATAGCTATAGTACCTATTATAGTATCTATAGTAATTTTATTGTGCTGAATAAAAATAGTCTGCTCTCAGGATGTCAACAAGTTCACTCCAGAGAATCTTAATTGACACAAATGATCCCCAGAGTCGCCCAGAACTGAGAGAACTTGTCAAGCCAATGTCCCGGGTTCGTATCCAGATGACAGACACTATCTGGTTATCTCATTACACCGGACTTGGTAATAGGTACTCGGTGTAGATATACAGGGAGTATCAGGTGAGATTGTTTTGTTCCTTGGGCCCTGACAACCATTAGCCTCACTGTATACTGAATAGACTCAATAGACGGATCAGATTGAGTGGAAAATAAAGAAGGACTTATGAGAGTTATGAGTTGAGTTCGAAAAACATGAGCTTAAAAGCCTCGCCTTGATTGACCTTGAATTTTTTAAATATTTGTATAAAATAATTGGTTTTAACGTAACTTTCGACTGCATGGTCCATTGTGGACCAGCTTCTCAAATTAACATTACCTAGCCTGAGTAGGGAGTTGTCAGCACTCATCCAAGTCTCTAGACGTTGTTGAACTTTGGTGACAGAACGAGAATTGGTGTATTCAATGTGTCATTGATGCTGACTGATTGAACTTTGAATAGAAAAAATCGGCATAAAATACATTAATTTCCTATTGTATCTAACTCACATGCTACCCACATTAACCTCACCCAGCCTGGGTTGGGCCGGTATGCGAAGATCACAATGTCTTCACCTCGCTGGACGGTGATCCTATGAGAGCCATTGCGTTCAACCCAGCCATCGACGCGACGCTGGCGTCGTATAAGTATAACGCATGAAGATGAGTGGTGTCGGATACAAATTGACGGCTGGGCTGAGCTTAGGTCTCTATTCGGCTGGGAAATTTCAAACCATGAATTTCAAAACCTACAAGTTTTATTCAAGGGGTTTTTAGTACCATCTTGTATGGATCTAATTTTGAAGTACCTCTTCCCATCTATTAAACAATAATAATACTTCACTCATTGAGGTAGAGTTAAAGTTCCAGCGCTCATCCATTATTCATGGCCATACAAAATAATAGTTTTCAAAGATGGCGATTCTCTCTCTCCTTCTCTCTCCTGCCCTCGAACTAATAATGAGATTGTAATTTCTTTCTCTTAAATCCTCTTCACATCTACTCTATAGGTATACATTTTTGGTTTCAGATGGGTAAAACTGAAGAGGTTACAACTGCTACAAGAATTATTCCTCCTTTAAGATCCCACTAATGATGACATCTTGTCCCGCGAACTCCATAGCTCTCCTAGTTATAAAATAAAAAATACATGATAGCTATATATAAAGTATAAAAATACATAAATATAGATAGTAATGATTATGATATCTTAATTTCCTTTGGCGTCTCATAAAACACGGGTCTGACAATACTGGCATAAACCAAGTTAGCTACTGACAGCATAAAACCAATGATAGTTACAATAATTGGAACAGTCCTTTGTCACGACCTTTGTCAATATTATTCTTGTCAATAAAGAGTTATTATTATTATAACAGTGACAGTTAGGTATATTATTACATAAATAATGTATGTTTTTCTTGCCTACTAGTGTATTTATTCACTAGTTGAAAACTGGCGCTTCGGTGTGGCGTGACACATGGAGTAACATTTTAGTTTAGTAAATTTTACCGTTCTAGAGATACTGTCGTTAGTCAGAAGAATTAATACTTTTTCACATTTATAATGATAGATTTTAAGTATAAAAATTTACTATTCAATTTTCAAGGCACATTTGTCAGCAAAATTTCAGCTTCCTAATAATTAGGTACAATTTATATTATTGGTAAAAGATCAACAATGCAGACCATCACACCACTGACTGAGTATTCACTATTTTCTCTCTCTCTCTCTTCCTCCTTTTTCTCTTATACTCTCTGTCCTCTCTTCCTCCTTTTTTTGTATATTTTCCTACAATTTTCTCACTTCTTTACTATCTCTATTTCCTACTATCTCTTTCTCTCCTCCTCCTTCTCTCCCGACCTCTCTCCTCCCTCTTATTTCTTTTTACCTACTCTCCCTCCTCTCTCTCTCTCCCGTCCTCTTTCTTTATATCTCGTCTGTTTCTCACTCTCTTCCTCTCTCTCTTTCTCCTCCTTCTGTCATATTTTCCTGCAACTTTCTCACTTCTTTAATTCCTATCCTTTTTCTCTCTCTCTTTTTCCTACTCTCTCTCTCTCTCTCCCCTCTCTCTCTCCATCTCTCTCTTCTCTTCTAATACATACTAAATAGAGATGCCCGGTGTTGCTTATGAATGCAGGGGCCGTCCCGCCCAATAATATCCAGAGAACACAGAAGTAAGACCTAATTAAGCTCACTGCTAACAATGGTCGATTAACCAGCAGTGGATGTCCAGCATCTACCTCTTCCGTTGCCTTGAACAGAACGAACATTAGTACCTTCGACACAGCATCAGTAAATTGAAAAGTTAAAGATTATCATATCATATATTATATATTTGTGTTAATCACTTTCGTGATATCACAACTACTCAAACTCGCTTTACTAAATTGCGCTGAAACCCGGGGCTTGAACCACGGACTTCCAGGTAATAAGTCCGCCGCCTTATCGATCAAGCTACTGAGTACGGTAACACAAGATCAGTAATTCAGTAGGTACCTTGGACACAGCATCCGTATGTTGGCCGGGGCACCTAACCCTCAGAGTCTTATTATTATGTAGTCACGAACTCAAATTAATGAGAAAAAATTCATGCACTGGATAGGATTCGAACCAATGGATCCCTACGCTACCTTGATTACCAATCTATAGCGGCGTAAACCATTGACTATACCAATGCACGCGGTACCAAACGTAGGGACTGAATAGCAAAGGAAGATTAGGAAAACTACACGTAGGACCATGCGGGTGAATAGTAAGGTCATGAAAATAAGTGCATTGCCATGCCTCATAGGGTTAATAGGGTTAAAAAAATACACCTAGGGCCATGGCTCTGGTGACTAATAGGTTACGTAGGAATAAGTAGATGAAAGCCGGAATTAGCGATTGAAAAATCACCGAGACCAGTGTCCTCTAAACTTATTCTCTTTGTTTCTAAAGTTGACCTGTTGGCTCCGAAGAGACACGCTAAGCGCATTATCTGGTCAATATCTAACAAATAAGTCTCATCATTACTATAAAAAGCCAGTTGAGCATTGGCCTCGCGTTCCGAGGACACAATAGGTCCACTTACCTCTCGTAAAACAAGAAAAGAACCTTATAATAGGATGAAAGAGGACACCAAATAATAAATTACCAATTACCGATGCTGAATGTGAGATAATTACTAAATGGTAATTTCTTTCTATTGAGTGAGGCGAGAAAAATCACTTATTAGTATTTTCAGGGTTCAGGTTTAGTAGACTTGACACGAATTAGTGTTTTCATCAGTTGACATTTAAGTATTTCTAATGTACTGATAGTGTCTCAGAGTTGTTTCAAATAATATGCTCTGTTATCATATCTATAGTTTGTTTAGTAAGTAGTGTTTCAGCTACTTTAATAATGTGTTCTGATAATGTCTCATAAGTGTTTCTTATGTGTTTCAAATACTGTTGATATCTCATCTTTACTTTGTTCAGTTAAAGGATTCATGCAGACCCCAAATAGGTTTGGGAAAAAGGCAAAGTAAAAGAAGAGGACTTTGTTTAGTTAAGTGTTTCCGCTACTTTGTTCGTTGCCATGGTATTTGTGGAGCATAATGAACTTGTTAAACACGAGCGCATTGTAATGCCCTAATAGATATCCATTTCATTTTTTCCGTAATGAAGCACGACACCCACTTTGTGGGTGCCTTGACTGGAACAGTGGAACATTTGCTGAATGCATCAGAGCTAATTAACACTCAATAGACTCGTTATCCTAGTTGTAAATGCATTTAAAAAATTGGAAATTACACGAAGCGCTTCAGTGCATGTCTTGGTAGATGTTGTTCTCACTGTTTTTCGCCACATTGGGAGGACAAATATTTAAGAACAACCATTTCCTTGAGAATGTCTTTGTGGAATGTTTTTGCCAATGCCAAACAAAAGATCTTTTAAGATTATCAAGACATTAGAACAGTTTAAAGTTTTGTGTAGCGGTTTTCACACTCAAAAGAACAGAAAGTACACAACATAAGAGTTGGGTGGAAGAGATTGCCAAAGGCAATAACCCCGCCCTTTAGTTAGGACATATATTATGTATATTTTTTTCTTCTTCTTCTCCTTCTCTTATATTGTATTTTAATTTGTAATTATTTGTGTTGTATATAATATGTCCAAAAAGTGTAAATAAATAAACATAGCGAGCATGACAGGCAGGGTCATTCTAATTTACATATACATCAGGTACGTATAATTATGTTCCTAAATGGGAACAGGCAGATTTTCATCACGCTATTCACGTTAAATTTTGTATCAGTTAAAATACCTCGTTTTTTTTTTTTTTTTTTTTTTTTTTTAAGTGGGGTTTAACGTCGCTTTCAACTGCCATGGTCATATCACGACGGGGGTTTTACCCTCCATTCGCAGGAAACTCACAAACCTGCTACTCACATTGACCTCACCCAGCCTGAATGGGGCCGGGAAAAGCCAGCGTCACGAGAATTAGAATTTGAATGGTCACCCATCCAAGTCTTAACCTCGCTGGATGTCGCTTAACTTCGGTGTTCTGAAGGGAACCGGTGTATTCAACATGCCATCGACGCTGGCTGATACCTCGTTTAGTCAACCACAGATCAAAAAAAAAAAAAAAAAAAAAACAGGACGAATTAGACACCAAAGTAGGTACTACGTTTAGAAGGAAAAAATCAACCCCTTAGTACAAAAACGAATTAGGTACGAATTAGCTGAATAAAAACTACAAGCACTTACCATTTTTCATACATATAACAACATGTTCAGATTAGGGGATATAAAATTTTAATCTTAAATAATATTCCTACTTGTTGTCCCCGTGGCCAAGTGAGTTAGCGCGCTAGACATTCCACGCATGGTGACCAGGGTTCGATACCCAGCGGGGCAGGATTTTTATGTTCTGCGCTTGGATGTTCGGAGTCCAACCTTACCTTTTAAAGAAAAAATGAGTAGTTACTTTGATGTGAAACAGCAACCAGTGCCGGAATTATAGGCAAAAAAATACTAAAAGATATTGTATATCAAAGTAGTAAATTCCTATGATTTTGCGCTACCCACTAAAATTGTGACGTTATATCAAAAGAAAAAGGATTATTTTTTATTAATATTCGTACCTATTTGAAATAAAATAATAATAATGTTATTGATCTCAAAATACTCACACCAGAAAAAAAACACCACCGCTGATTCTAAACTTCATAATTATGTCCAAAACCAGAGTCGTGATCGCAAATTGGAACAAACGACACTGACAGCACAAAACCTTACGTCAGACTCTTCTTCAAATGTCTCCGGCAACTTTCACAATCACCAATTACTGTCACCGGTGGAATGGCTGACCAGATCGAGTTCAGAGCGCATGAAATACGACACATCAACGGTAATGGAGGACATGCCAACATCTTGCTACATGCTACATGTTGCTAGGAAAGCGCAACAGCTCGCTGAAATAAGACTCCGATGAGCGTTGAAGCCCTTTCACAACTGGGCAGACACTTTAGAAATGTTGGTGTACTGGGATTTCCTGAAAAAGGTAATAGTTGGTGAGGTTACATGAGAGATGGGTTATTATTGTATGGAAATTATTTAGTTTATGTTCCCTACACCATGAGCACTACACGCCTCCTCGTGGTTCACCCCGGGCTACGCATTAACATGCGGCTAAAGTACAGATAATTTTGGCGATCAGACAATCACTGCCATCGGATTTCCTGATCAAGTTTATTACATACTCGTATGTCTTGACATTGTCTTCTCACTTTGAGATGTGTATAGATTAAAAAAACCATGAAAAATAATTATACTGATGTAGGTAGGTACATAGTTTTTCTAGTTCAAGCACTTCAAATTTTAGTTCATTCTCATGGTGTTTGTATAGTTCAAAATCAAATTTTTCAAATTCATCAGATTGTATGTTGTTTATTCTCATATTGTTCAAATTCATCAGACTCTCTAAATTCATACTCATATTGTTCAAATTTATCAGACTCTCTAGTTTCATACTCATGTTGTATGTAGTTCATTCTCATATTGTTCAAATTCATTAGACTCTTTAGTTTCATACTCATATTGTATGTAGTTCATTCTTATATTGTTCAAATTCATCAGACTCTCTAGTTTTATACTCATATTGTTCAAATTCATCAGACGAATCATTGACACACCAAAAATCAGCAGGGTTGTGAAAGGGTCTCGTCCCCGATAGTTGCTCAGATCATCTCTTAGCGTCCGGACAAGTTCAGCAATTAGTTTCTAAAAGGTTTCAATTCATCTTGTCCTCAGGATCTGAAGCTGCATGTGACGATACGGAGCTACCTAGCTTTAGAGCTTTGCTGGAGAAGAGAGAAAAAAACGACCATTATTTGTTAAAACATTATTGGATTGCTTTTTATTGTGGTAATTGCAGAATTTTATCTCTCGGTCAGGATTGGTTTCAGAAGCGATTGCTCGGTAGTCTTGAGAAAAGTAGTCATCATGCTTGTGGACTCGGCAGTCCACTTGCTTGTGAGAGCGGACTCTTTCGGCGATGTAATTTGCATGTTCAGGGTCTAGAAATGTAATAATCATCCAACATAGTTCGATACATAAAAAATAAAAAAAAACATACATAAATATAATTATATTATTATTATATTATGCTCTATTAGGTACCTAAGACAGAATATATGCAGTAAAATACAATGAAATTATAAAGAATAAATAAATAGATTGAACAAAGTAACAAGAACAAAAACGAGAATAAAGGTAATGTCCTACCTAAAGGGCGAGGTTATTGCCTGTGGCAATTTGTTCCACCCAACCCTTATAAATATAAATACAAAATGAACAAATTCAAAACAAACAAACTTCTTAAATAAACAGACATTTACCATAAACATGGAATCCGGAACGCCACATAGTCCACATCAATCTCCTTGGTCTACAAGGAGAACCTCTGGGTGGAAAAGTGTCAACGAGGGATCATCATCATAGTTAGAAAAGTCCAAACTCATTTGGTATAAATTCTACTAAAATTACTACCTCGCAAAATCCAACCAAGCTCCTTTTCTCGTGTAAATAGAAGAGTAGCGGGAACCATGATATGTTGGTTTAAGCGAAAAAAAAGAAGAAAAAAATGATTTGGTATTAATAAAATAATTCGGTGGATTTTCAAGAGAAATATTATCACTTCCAGATATTAACGTACGATTATGTTGACTTCCTTAATTGGCAAAATATAAACAGAAATTATTATTATTCATATTCAAAAAGAACTGCCAAATGTTGTCAAACGAGCAGAATCTCCAATCGGTATCACTCTGTCGGATCAGATCAATGATCGATTTCCTTGCCTTGAAATTGGCTTTCAACCAACACCTGGCGATTTCCGTGAATTTTTTTACCGTATGGTTAAACCGTACACTTCTTATACCTTGTTTACCTGAAACTCGAATTTGCAATCCTGCAGGCCTGTTCCAGCTAACGGCCCTTGTCTCGAAATTTCTTCTTTTTCTTCTTCTCTCTTCTTTATTTACTTATTTTGAATCACAATCAATTAGATCAAGTTAATGATGTATTGTGCCTGCTCTTGTGTGTAGCTTCTCCATATAGTCTCTTCTGGTTGTGTGTGCTTCTTCTTCTTCTTTCTGGTCTCGAGTTACTGGTTTCAATAGTGTCTGAGTGAACCAGACTGCGTACATTTCGCATCACTATGTACATATTTATTTCACATAACTATATATTTCATCACGTATAAGTATATTTCACATCATTAAAAAAAACTTTTCCTCGCAAATGGTTTGTTTTATTTATTTATCTATGTACTTATCTAATTAGCGATTAATATAATTATATTTTATTGCCATTCACACTGCTGCTGGCTGCGAACTTGTAGCGAATTCCAGGAATCGACCGCGAGAGAGAAGGAGGACTGGAATCACAGAGTGAGAGTACTGGTGGAGATGTCCTTTTGCAGTAATGCAGTAAGTAAGAAACTGTCTCACTTGTGGGATGTTAAAGATATGAGGACGGCGCGTACGACCTGATCCAGCAAGGAAAAAAGAAAGAAAAAAAGACATGAGGTACCAGCCACGTCACAGGCCAAAAGACAATAACACAAATTTTTGGCATTCAGCCGTAAGAAGTGGAAGTTTAGGAGTGTCACAACCAACCAAGCTCACCCATCAGGAATAGGATGACCGATGCTGACGCCAAGAAGATTTGAAAAAAAACAACAAAGTGCCTTGTCAGGCAGGAAGACAATATTACAAAGCGTTAAAGCCCTAACCATGGTTGGCGTTAGAGCGTCAGGAAGGACTTCCAGCCGTAAAATGTGGGATTATAAGTGTGTCAGAACCAACCAACCTCAACCAGGAGAAAGAGGTTGACTCAATGTACCTACTAATGTAGGTTTGGGACAAGGCAAAGTGAAAGAAGAACAGAATGTAGAAATGTTCTATGTGTGATTGACCATGCCGTTAAAAGAGACTTTAAAATCAAATGAGAAAATAGTTAAATATAACAGTGTGAACATAATTACATGTGTTCTATTATTATTTTTATTATTATTTTATTTTCATAAAAAAAAAAAACATTTGCCTGTCTTCTGACATTAAATACTAAAGACCTGAAGAAGATGATAGGAACACAATAGCCAAATATGAAGATGAACTTCATTCTAGAGACACCTCTTCCTGTTAGTTTTATCCCAGTGCCATCAGGAATAGGAACACAGTGGAGCAGTTGTTGCTGTAAGGTATCTGATGTTAAACGCACAGAGGCAGGCCAGGAATGTGCTGATGGCTACTGAGAAAGGCCATTTCATTGGTAATGACGATAATAATAACATAGACCCTTTGGTGGAAGGGAACCAGACAAGAGACGAGGATATTGCAGGATTTTCTTTTGTATTTTCTTATTTTTTTAAAAACAGAAAACCCTGAGGATCGAACTCAAAATCTAGGAATCACGGGCAGTAGTTGTGCAATGTGCAGACAATCAAATTACCTTGGGCGCTTGGGCTATATTCAAATCAATGGAAGTACAAAAAATGGCTATGAGAGGTTGAATATGGGTAGAGGGTTTTTTGGGGCCGCACTGTCCTGATCGCAAAACGTATAACTGAGATCAGGCGCGGCCGTTGGGAAAATGTTATGGAGGTGCTGCCACATAAAGAGGACTCAAAATAGGATCTATATAGAGTCACTCTTTCAGTACCTAAAGAGTTAGAGTTTATTTACCATGCCAATCATGATAATTATGCATTAATTATTGTAGAGATGTGTGATAATTTTCATTGTGTACGTGATAGGTCTTGAGGAAATCCTCTCTGTTTCATATATGACCTTTTTCCTTGTGGGACCCAATACACCTATAAAATAGAATTTAGGACCCAATCCACCTTTTCCCATTTCATCTCTGATGGGTGCTGTAGTTCCGCAGCTCCTTAGCACCGGCCGCAACTGCCTGAGATTAACTCTCCCTATTTTTCAAATTATCAGATTCATGAGCGTTAGCACTATTTGTTTAGCAGTGTAACCAGAAATTCTCTTATGACAGTTAAAATTGACAGTTAAATAGTTCATGACAATTAAATAGTTCATTGTTTTGAACAATCATATAATCAATCACTTGATTTTTTTTTAAATTATGTCAGTTAACATCAGTTAGGTATGTTCTGATATTCATGTGCAATGTACAATTGTACATCTAATACAACTTCTCACTTTTCTGTTTATACTGATTAAACTAGAGAGGTTAGTTGATGGCATGGGTATTCATCAGCACTATTACCTGCTGATGAGAGCAAATAAGCTCGAAACATCTGTCCAGTTATGTTCTGATATTCATGTACATCTAATACAACTTCTCACTTTTCAGTTTATACTGATTCTGTTTATACAGAACATGTTTCGCCGTACTTACAAAAGTTTATCCCCAGAAAATCGAAAAATATCAACAACAAATGAGAACAAAACAGAGTAATAAGCTGAATATTCTGAATAACTTGGAAACACAAAACCTGAAACACGCATCAGAAACAAAAGGAAGTGACGTACTTACAATACCAAAAATTAAACAAGTTGCGATTTTAATGTAAAGATAACCAGTTTTGGCAAATATTTGACCAATTAACAATTAACGAACTATTTTAATCTAAAATTTAATGCTAATATTTGAGAATTCTTAATTTTTGTAGCTACATATTTTTACATATGATTAGGACTCATTATAATTCGAAGTACGTCAATGTAATATTATACAGTTATACACAATTCAGTAATTACCTACTATGAATTTCGGTTCAAGTTGATAATAATAATAACACACACGCTCTCTAGTGGAAGGTAACCACCAGGCGAGGTTAAAGATCCAAGCATTTTCTACCACCTAACCCTCAGAGTCTTATATTATCATGTGGTCAAAAACTCAAATTAAAGAGGAAAAATTCATGCACTGGGTGGGATTCGAACCAACGGATACCTACGCTACCTGGATTACCAGACTAGCGCGTTAACCACTTGACTACCAGAGTTGATGTTCTTTTTTTAGTTGCATGTACTTATTATCTACTTACCTATCATACTTTTTTTCAATTAATAGGTACGTACTTTCCAATATGATATGATTGTCAGTATTATTATGGTTGTTTACACTTTTCAGAAATGCCATCAATGATTCCACATCACTGATAGAGTTTGTAAAGAATCACCACAGGTACACACAGGACGAGGGGTCTTGGAAAAGATTATCATACTTACTTTTAGTTATGATATAGGGTAGTTAATGGCTATTAGATATGAATCAGACTTTTTAGTTCTTTTTTTCATTACCTATTTAAAATAAATAAAGAAAGAAACTAGTAAGTTACATTCAATATTCTCGTTTGTCCTTTATTTTTGTGAATATCTCAGCTTCAAAAACTTACCACACACTTTTTAGTGTGTGTGTATATGTGTGTGTGTGAGAGAGAGAGAGAGAGAGAGAGAAAGAGAGGTAAAAAAATGAACAAGAAAGAGCAAATTTATTTATTTATTTTTTATTTGAATTTTATAGAGAGAAAAAGAATTAGAAGAAGAAGAAATAACAAACAACCAATTAAAATTGTTGCAGGCTGGGGCGTGCGCGAGTTCGGAATACCAATGAGAAGAGAGAGAGAGAGAGAGAGAGAGAGAGGAGAGAGAGAGAGAAGAAGAGAGAGAGAGAGAGAGAGAGAGAGAGAGAGAGAGAAAGGTCAAGTCCATTGTGTTCTGGGGAGGCAAATCGTCTGAGTTGGTCTTCATTGATAAGAAGAGTGAGATAAGGCGAAATATCGTCAGCGAGCCACAAATCAGGAATTCAGGACGATATTTTGAGATTACAAGTGTAATACGTACCTCGCAGGTAGCGTTAGATCCATTAAGAGTTCCCTAAGGATCACTTAAATTGACCACATTAGTGATAGTGACATAAATTGGTACCGTTTTGTTATGCTATCTACTATACCAACCCATAGTCCGCTTTTCAGAAGTTAGACTTAGCATAAAGGGGGGGGGGGGGGGTTAACAAGGTAAACTTGGAATGGATTCCAGGGCATAGTGGTCTCCAAGGCAACGAGGCTGCAGATCTCCTAGCAAGAGAGGCTGCAGAAAAAAGCTTCACTGGCCCTGAACCGGTGCTGGCCATACCCAAATGCCTGGTCCGTTTTAGTGCCAGGAAATGGGTCATGGAGGAAGCAAATAAAGCTTGGAGAAACTCCAGTGGCATGCGACACTCTAAGCTGACGCTAACAGGATACTCCAAGAAACTCACTCAGGAATCTCTGTCACTCAACAGAAATAAACTAAGATTAATAGTGAGCCTACTCACTGGCCACGGACCACTTAGGAAACACTTACACAGATTAGGACTCTCTAGAGGAGAACCAATCGATTGTAGGCTATGTGGTCTGGAAGAAGAAACAGCAACACACATTCTCTTCGAATGTGAGGCGCTGGATAACAGGAGATTTAGGATTTTCGAATCCAATAATCTCGAAGATCTCCATAACCAAGAACACCTCGTCCAGAGACTGACACTTCTCATGAAGGGAACAGGTTTCTGGACTTAGGGCGTTAAGCAATGGACAACCACTCTCAACTAAGCCCAGTTGGGCCGCCATAGGCACAGAACTGGGAAATAGGATGAGAGATTTTCTCCCTGGTCACAATAGATCTTACTAGGTCGCAGTGTTAATTGTATGGTGTTTCAGACGAAACCCTGCAACCAGGTTTTATAATAATAATAATAATAATAATAGCATAAAGGGGATCTATTGTTTATAATAATTATGCTTATTGTACAAATAAACCGAATCAATTCATTTTTCGACGTAGAGTCCATTTCTGTAATAAAAATTGCAATTTGAGAGCCACTGTGCCTGGCCCTCAGTGTGCCGCTAATAGGGAATCTGCCTGACAGTAAGATATCCTGATAGTGCGCTTCTGAGTCTCTCCGATCCTGTAATTGCTGCTAATAAGATCGCGGGATAAAAAACAATAAGAAAAAAAGGACATGAAAAAGTCGCTGCCTATGTAGAAGAAAGAGAAATATAATACGTACTAAAAGAAGTAATAAAAAATCACTATGTCAAGAAGAAATTCAATAAAAAATAAAATGATATCGATAAAAATAAGAAGAAATAGAATTTGAGTCAGATAAAGAGAACAAAAGTAGATTGGGTATACTATTAGGACAAGTAGACAAAGCTATGAGACATCAGAAGGAAATATTACACAGAAAAGAGCTCTTTTATAATTCGGGTTTAAAGTCGTTTCAACTGCTTGATCATATCATGACGGTGGGAGAAAAGAGCTATTTAAGAGGGAATTCTTCAATGTATGTGGCTGACGAATGAGATTTTTAATTGTGGATCGCTAGATTTAGACATGAACCTATTTCACGGTTGTGGAAAAATTGCATGAACGTCCAAGATACGGTAGCACGCTATTCAGGCAATGTCTGATAACAATGTAAGGCAATGCCTGATATTGTGTAAGAGCAGGGTGATGAAAAGTAAATATTGGGCCAAGCTTCAGGCCGCAGCCTCCAAGATAAAAAAAAAAAAAATACCTAAGGGCTTCTTCCATGTCAATTTTTTTTGTTGTATAAAAATAATTTTAATACAACACCTACATGACGAAAAAGGTAATGGGGGTTTCATTCATAACATGTCAATAATTCGCTAATACTTTCATCAGGTTTTGCTGTCCTTCCTCAGGATGGGGTTTCAGGACCTGTCCACCATTTCCTGGGATATGAAATACTCTTTGGTAAAGCTTCCATGGTTAACAAAAAAATCTACTTTTCATTTCTCATTTAAAAAATATTTTGTGGAAACAAAAGTTACAAGTTTTTCTCGTTCAAAAACCAGTCTAGCCTATATCTAACCGGGTTAGCACATCTATCGGACAAAGCAAAATTTCAACTGTCACCATAGATGAATTATTAGAAAATCTTGAAAAAATTTCCACACCTTTTCATGGCAGTCGGCAATTTCTTTGATCTTTCGCAAACCTGATTTAGAACAATCAAAACCTCTTAAACCCAATTAGATCTTTGCTCTCTATGAGTGTATGGGAAAGTCACCAAGGAAAACCTTTTTAGAAGTATACCTGACTTTTAGAGCCTTGCTTTCCATTGTCTCTAATGTGAGAGTTAATTACTTGAAACAAAGAAAAGGACCTTTTCTCTTCGTACCTCAGTGAATTTTGTGGATGAAGGTATTGGAGGTATTATGAAATGATTACCTGTTGAGAACTCTTCAGAGTAGTCGGTCACAAAACTTACCTATAGGTAGGTTTGGTAGTTCTTAGGTAGCTCTACAGTATATTTAATTTCTAACAAAAAATATTATTGGCTAACACAGAAAATTAAAAAAATATGGATAGTTTAGTAAATATTTGTCAATTTTTTATCTTGGTAGGTAGAAAAGAAATGTGAACATGTATTTTTAAATAATAAAAAAACAGCTGTTCGAAAAGCACACCATCAGGAATAGTGCCCACCATGATGCTCATAGCATTTCCTCGTTCAATGGCGATTGATATTTTAAGAAGCTGTTGGAACGTTGATCGCCAGTGTGGAATACTCAACTTATTAAAATCGTAGGTAAAACAATGTACAGCAATTTACCAGGTAGGCATGTGAACCAAAGAGTCAAATCACATTATTACCTCCACATACCCCACCAATGACTGAATAGACAGGTAAATTTGACCATCATGACAAAGACTTTATCACCCACCAAAGCGAACACAAAGAAAATGAAAAGATGGACAAAGGACAAATATGTGACCTAATAAGAACGTCCATCATTGTCTTTGGCAATGACCATGGGAAACAAAGGGCTCTGTCGGCAGCCTTTGATTGAACTTTCTATGTATAATGGTCAATATAACAAACACCAAAATTTGGTAAAAGAAATTACCGTTGAAACAATAGAAGTCCTTAATAAATGGCTTTAAATTTTCTTGTTTGTATGATATTTTCTTGTGAATGGTGGGTATATCAGACATTTCCTTATAAACGGTCATATAATTAATTACTCAATAGAAAATTGATCGAAAGGGAATCAGAATTACTTTCCAAGGAAGATACAATGAAAATGTTATTTTGTAACCATCTCACATTAAATACGACTTTAACTTAATTTTGGTGTTTAACATATTTAACATGGGTGCTTAACTTCTCTGACTTGGGCGTTTAACATCTTTTAACTACTCTAACTTAGATTTCTTTTTCAAGGTCATAATTCGTCCTGGTGCTGATGAAATAAGGAGACTCGTTAGTCTTGATAGGGTAGTATAAGGCGATATTATTATTATCATATAGCGTGGTTCTATTTACCTAGCAGCACACGTATCAAGTAGGTATGTAATTTGTATACATTGTATAACTATACGTATACATAATATATAATAGGAGCACTTAGTCTATTGGGAACATAACTATGTATGTACCTACATAAAATCACCTCATTCTCATAGGTAACTACATATAGGAGCACTTACGCACTTATTCTATTGGGAACATAACTAATGTACATAACTATGTATATGTACATAATATTACCTCATTATGTAGAAACGTTATCAATGCTCATGCTCAGATTAAATAGCCCATGTCGGAATCCTAATTAGGTAATTAGTTAAATGCGAACTAATTAATTTTAACGAAAAATAAATACACATAATACTGATCAGAAGTTACATTCTTAAAAAAATATTTTTTTTTTTCTCCTGTTTTTTAGGACTAGTCTAATGTCATTTTGTGTGTGTTCGTAATGATAGACGATTAATCTCATTGAGACAAGTTTGAGATTTTTTCACCTACCTAATTAATATACATACAAAAAACAAACGAAATATATTGCCAAAAAAGGACAGAGGTTAAGAAATAAAAGTTGTTCATTTAATTAAACCTAATTTTAGGAGGTATAATTTAAATTTTAACATTTTTTAACGTATGAACTGATGCCTTTATAATATACCTAAGTCCTTCCTATTTACGGTAAATGGTACAGTGGTGTGAAGCGTTCGAGTTCGCTAGTTCGAATCTGCTGGATATTTTAACTGGATACCCATGGAATTTCTTCTGTTTTCTGAAGAGTTCACCAAAATATTAACCCCTCTTTTTCTACCTTCAGACTTCAGATGTATTTTTTTTCAATAAGGAAATCCAAAAGCAAAGAGGTCTTAACCTCTTAGCTGCACTTGAGAGAGATACAGAGAGTTCCACATATACTTTATAAGGGCACGTGGAGGGCGCTTAATATGGCCCCCTGGAGCGCCCATCTCTCTCTCTCTCTCTCTCTCTTTCTCTCTCTCTCTTTCTCTCTCTCTCTCTCCCTCTATCTATCTGTCTCTCTATCTCTCTGTCTCTCTCTCTCTCTCTATCTGTCTCTCTCTCTCTATCTCTCTCTCTTTTTCTCCCTCTATCTATTTTCTCTCTCTCTCTCTCTCTTCCTCTATCCAGCTCTTTCTCACTCACTTATTTTTATCTCTCCGGGTATTGGAAAAAAAGGAAAGGTGCAAAATAATGGTCCAAATATTTGAATAGATTTACCTCGATGTCCTGCTAGGAGACTTTTATTGGCCACTTTTCTTTAAGCCCTGTTTAAAATAATATTGATCTGAAGGTTAATCCAGATGTAGGATACATTTTCGTATGAAAGATACGCATATTTCACTATTTTGGCTATTAATTGTACTCAAAATAGTGACTCATTAATATTATTATACCTATTGCCTCTGTAAGAATCCAATGGTTTTTTAACACAAATAATTATTTTAATCTCTTTTTTTTGCTCAGGTTTCTCTTTTTTAAAATTAATATATCACCCACCTAGTCTTCACTTTGCTGACAGTTGCTTTCTTAAGCGATCTTACGAAATATGGTGTATGCAGTATGCAACTTGAAAATAACGCCACATGCCGGTTGAGCTAGCCTCTTGGCCGTCAACAGAAGACGAACATCTTCCAAGTCGAATTATTCCTCCATCAATTGACATTCACTCTATGATTCCTGCTATTCACATCCATTCAGTTCTGATATAGAATCTAAAAATAAATAGCTAGAAAATCGACTTCGAGTTGAACAAACAAGAGAAGAATTTATTCGTTCTCCATCTCTCTTCCTTTGATAGGGTACTTCATTGATGTGACCAGCAGTTCTTTATTGTTTATTTATGTATTTACTCTCTCTCTCTTTCTTTCTCCATTCAGAGAATTGATCCTGTCCAATGCCACCTGCTCATCTGCCCATTGGTCAGTGTATGAATTCAAGAGCTGCTGGCCACTATCAATGAAGTACCAATCAAAGAAGAAGAAAAAAAAAACAGTTTGTTTGTTGTCACTCCTGGGGACAATAAGAGTGGACCTAGGATCGAGCCTTAAGTGTGCCCACTGCTGTTTTTATTCACCCGAACAGAACGCTTTTGTAAAAAGATTAAACGAATAAATCTAGAAAATTAAATACAGTTTAGTTCATCATTGTTCACCTGGAGATCTTTTGTGATCATCTTTTACAAATGCCATTTCCTTGGAATTTGTGTCGAAAGTCTTGGAAACGTCAATGCATAAACTGTAACACTTGGATTCGTTTCAAAAAGGCATTACAAAAGGAGTCAATTTGAGAGTCTATTATTTACATCATTAAAATTCAAAGACGCACGCCCCAGCTGACCGGCCCGTATTGAGTGCCATTAAATTTCATTAGGTATTTTCGGTCGTCATGGCCCTTTGAAAATTTCCCTGTGGATTTAGTGGGCTCATATTTTATGGTAGTTAAATTTGAAGTCTCGGATCCTCCTTTCTGTAACAGAGAACATTTGTTGTTGTTGAATTTGAATATTTTTTAATTAATCAGAAGATTGTAAGAATGACTCAACGAAAAGAGAAAAACCATCTGCATACTTTAAACTCTTCAAATGGAAGGCAAGTAAATACCTATTTTAGGATTTTAACAGTTATTACCACTAAAGAACACTCGAATAATTTCTCCGCATTCAGACTCGACAGATTACAGAAATACAGAAATTTCAAATTACAAGATGGAACATGAAAAAAAATTCTTTTTGGTAAAGAATAATAGATAGTACAATCTATGGTGCAAATGTTTTGCCAATGATGTCCGTGATGCGATTGAATGCATGGTTCTCGTAGGATCACCGAAGTTAAGCAACACCAGCGAGGTAAAGACTTCGTGATGCTGGCATTCCGGCCCATTATCCTCACCTAGGCTGGATGAGGTTAATGTGTGTAGCAGGGTTGTGAGTTTCCTGCGAATCACGACCTTCCATTCATATTTTGTTTTAAACAAAATTAAAAAAAGTAGTGATAAATAGTCCTATAATGCCAGCAGTTTTTTTATACCTATATAAATAATTCACAGGTACGAAATTTTCACCGATTCATCACAATTTATTACAATAACAATAAAATTTGAAAGAGAAAGAGAGAGCGAGAAACATGAAATTAATAATAACCCTAATTAAGTAATAATTAAAAATAGATAAGAGAGAGATGGAGAGGTTGGAATCCCTTGGATTTTGCTGATAAGGAGATTACTGATCCCTTTGATTCCCGGGGGAATATTAGTAATCTTCGAGTTGTGGTGTTTGAAGGATTATGCATGAGGGGCAAGATGATGATAGGAGTAGGACAACTTGGGATTCACCCTTCTAGAAGGTTACAAAAATCTAGGATATAATTATATCATGATATTTAATCACCAAGAGTGATTGATGTCATATATGTACTATGAACCTGAATTTATTTATAAATTATCTACTATGTAGAATTGTATATGTATAGGTCTATGGCGCCGAGTTCCAGCCCGAAAAAAAGTGCGGCAATACCTCATTGTGTAGAGTAGGGATAGGACAAATTAATATAGAGCCATGCCTCGGGCCGTAACTCAGGTGCAGCCCTATTAATGGGTATTCCCGATCGGTAATAGGGCTGTCGGCTACGAAAGCTTTTTGTCACTGCAACCTCAAATAGATCTTCAGTGATTGTGACAAAATTTCCCGATGCTTCAAGAGTGTTTGGAGACCAGCGCCTATGCTCCAGATGCCTTTATATTTACCTCTTTAACCGACCTCAGTAGCTTGATCGATAAGGCGGCGGACTTGTAACCAGAGATCGGTGGTTCAAGTCCCGGTTTCAGCGTAAAGATTTAGTAAAGCGAGTTTGAGTAGATGTGACATCTCGAAAGTGATTAACACATGTATCATTAACATTTCAACTCTATTTTACCTCTTTCGACTTGACATATTTATTGTGTAATAAATTACACATTGTGTGATAAATTGAGCTGTCTATTCAACTTTCAACAAAGTCCTAGGTTCAGTTTCCTACAAAGACAATATTATATAATCAAAACATTTTGTTTTTGGATTATAACTATCGCCTGTTCTGTATAAATCTTTACTTTCAAAAATAAATCTTTCCTCGTATGTTTGAAAATAATCAAACTTCAGCTTTTGAAGTATTAGTTTGATAAAAAAAAACTTATTATTCTATTTTTGGGGATTTTTACAGTTCAACCACGGGTAACAAAAGGTTTCACAATTCAAGCGTTCAGTACTTCTCCAATAAAATATATTTTATTATCTGGAATAATAAAATTACAAAACAAAGGTTATCAGGAGAGGCGAGTGAGTAATAAATAAATTATTATAATTATCATGAATCATAATTCATATTTCTTATCGGAGTGGATTTTATAGAAACTTCAATTCAAATACCGCTAATCAGTGTACTGGGTGGGTTAGAAATTTAAATGAGTATTGTAGTTACTTTTATAGTATTTTAGTAAGTAAGTATCTATAGTCAATTATTTACCAGCCATGTCAGACCAAAAGACAATAGCACATATCGGTGGCGCTTTCAACAGGACTGGCGTTAGGAAGGGCAGCTATTAGCCTTAAAAACGTGGAAGTAGGATTTTTTTTTGCAAGTACAGTCTACACACACCAAATTGAAAACCAGGTTGGCATGCAATACCATATACAATACAAATAGGAGTGCCAGAACCAACCAACCAACCTCAACCATGAGGAAGAGGTTGCCAGAACCAACCAACCTCAACCATGAGGAAGAGGTTGCCAGATCCAACCAACCTCAACCATGAGGAAGAGGTTGCCAGAACCAACCAACCTCAACCATGAGGAAGAGGTTGCCAGATCCAACCAACCTCAACCATGAGGAAGAGGTTGCCAGAACCAACCAACCTCAACCATGAGGAAGAGGTTGCCAGAACCAACCAACCTCAACCATGAGGAATAGGTTGCCAGAACCAACCTCAACCATGAGGAAGAGGTTGCCAGAACCAACCAACCTCAACCATGAGGAAGAGGTTGCCAGAACCAACCAACCTCAACCATGAGGAAGAGGTTGCCAGAACCAACCAACCTCAACCATGAGGAAGAGGTTGCCAGAACCAACCAACCTCAACCATGAGGAAGAGTTTGAACAGTACCAACCAACCTCAACCATGAGGAAGAGTTTGAACAGTACCAACCAACCTCAACCATGAGGAAGAGTTTGAACAGTACCGAACGCAATACGTTAGGGAAAAGGCACAGTGAAAGAAGTAGAAGATAGATGAAAAAGAAGCACCGGCGTGAACGACAGGCCTACCGCCTTGTTAAAGCGCCATTAAACCGGGGGGAAAAAATGCTAGCGCAATCATGGCCACCGCAATCATTGGTGGTGAAATGGTTAAGTCGCTAGTCTGGTAATCCTAATCCACGTAGCGTAGGGACCCGTGGGCTCGAATGCCACCCAATGCACCAAATTTTCCTCATTTATTTTGTGTATAGGTATTGAATTTCAGGATCTGAAGGAGCGGAGCAAGTAAATCAACCAGAAGATGAGGCAGGCGATGTACCCTAGATCCACGGGCGGATATCTGAATGAGTAGACATTAAAAAAAAGATGAGTGTTTCACAGCCTTTTTTATTTCGTAGCCATGAAACAGGAGCTACTGTAGACGCCTGTGGTCTGTGTTGTAGCCTGCCCTTCCCGTAGTTTGCCTCTCCTCTGATGGGGAGAAGTAACACAATACTTCCCAATTACGTGCTGGGTCAAAACGAGCGCACCGGAAGTTCATACTTCACAATGTGATTAAATAAAAGGTCATACTTCACAATGGTTAGAGTTAAGAATAGTAGCGAGTTCAATATTCACACAAGTAATTTTCCAGAATTATCTAGTTTACCTGAATTGAAGAAATGATTTTTTATATTGTTAGAATAGATTTGTTTCATGTTGGCCAAATTATATGTTTAACTAGCGGGCTACGCCCGCTTCGCGTGGCCAAGGCATGGCCACATTTTAGTTAAGGCATGGCCACCGCCGCTGCATAAGTTTTATGGTTATTGAAGCACTTCTTTATACACCAGGTTCTTTGTTATACCATCTGGCTGTAACACAATAAGGGACTTGGCAGACCTTACTCTTGAAAAAGCAACATAGAGCTGACCGTGGGAGAAGCAATCGTTCTAAGGTCAATTCCAGCTAGCTCAAGAGTTTGCCCCTGTGCCTGACAGGCAAAACATAGTTTTCTGGGGAATTGAACTCTTTTGAAATTAAAGTGGTAGTCGGAAATCACATTAGAACCCAAGAGAGAGATGGGAGGGCACTACAACGAAATCAGTAGGTGCCCTACAGCGCCGCACTTGAAGTATAATGATATTTTTCGGTTCCAAGTGCTGTTAGCTTTTAGAGAAGGTGGGTTTTTAGTGGGTGGAAATCCCACACCCCAGGCAGGATCTGGGTGTCTTTGAAAGATTTTTTCCTGCCTTCCATTAAAAAAAAGAACCTAAGTGCATAGTTGCTAATTAACAGATTAATTGAGTACACAAATAGCTCAGTGGTTAAGCACTCGCTTACGATTATTTATACTGGCCACTGAAAGAAATCACTATTCATTTGAAAAAAACTCCAACATCTCAACACAACAAAATTCAGAGTACACAAAATAACTAAAGTAATAAGTAACACTGATTGCCAAAATTTTCCTTGCTAAATCACACTTCTGTTCCAAATTCTACGTGCTCATGTTCAAAATTCTTCTTGCTAAAAATTCTATATGCTGATGTTCAAAATTCTCCTTGCTGAAAAACCAATTCTCAAAATTCCATGTGCTGATGTTCAAAATTCTCCTTGCTGAAAAACCAATTCTCAAAATTCCATGTGCTGATGTTCAAAATTCTACTTGCTGAAAATTCTACGTGCTGATGTTCAAAATTCCTCTTGCTGAAAAACCAATTCTCAAAATTCCATGTGCTGATGTTCAAAATTTCTCTTGCTGAAAAACCAATTTTCAAAATTCCATGTGCTGATGTTCAAAATTCTACTTGCTGAAAAACCAATCCTCAAAATTCCATGTGCTGATGTTCAAAATTCCTCTTGCTGAAAAATCTCAAAATTCCATGTGCTGATGTTCAAAATTCCTCTTGCTGAAAAATCTCAAAATTCCATGTGCTGATGTTCAAAATTCCTCTTGCTGAAAAATCTCAAAATTCCATGTGCTGATGTTCAAAATTCTACTTGCTGAAAAACCAATTCTCAAAATTCCATGTGCTGATGTTCAAAATTCCTCTTGCTGAAAAATCTCAAAATTCCATGTGCTGATGTTCAAAATTCCTCTTGCTGAAAAACCAATTCTCAAAATTCCATGTGCTGATGTTCAAAATTCCTCTTGCTGAAAAACCGATTCTCAAAATTCCATGTGCTGATGTTCAAAATTCTCCTTGCTGGTGGTCAAAAATTTATGTGCTGATGTTCAAAATTCCACGTGCTTCTAAATCCTTCGTGACGACACTGAGCTCCAAAATTAGATGTTATGATGACAATGCTTGCCAAACACCATGACACTATCAAAATTCTCAGGAAACAAGGAATTTATGGAGAAGTAAAAGAAGATGCATCTACTAAAGTTTAGCATATAACACCAAAATAAACATTTCAGATGACAATATGAAAGTTGAAAACAAAAAAAATTATAAAAGAAAAAAAAAACAACAAAAAAAATTGAAAAAATTATAAAAAATCAAAACAAAAAAAATAATAATAATAACACTAAAAACAACATCAGCACATCTCTCAAAATCAAAATTCACAGCAAACAAGAAATTTACGAGAAAGAAGATTTCACAAAGATCCCCAACAACCAAAAAAATCATTCCAGATGGCGACATTTGCTTCTGGTGGAAATGTGGTGAAGGATGGGAAGCAATCTAGAATCTCCTGGACGCATACCTTTCCAGTACTCCCACCCCACTCTTCCTGATGAAAAGTGAAGCCAAAAAAAAAATAATGGCGTACCTAGCCCAAAGAATCCAAACCTTGCTAAAAACAATGTCTTCTGATGAAAACTGTAGTCTCAATCCCAGCAGATTCTTTGACTCGTAATGGGCATTTGTCAATTGAATAAAACATCCTCGGTACAGAAAAATAATATAAAAAAATACCAAAAGAAAGAAAAAAAAAAAAAAAAAAAAAAAAAAAAAACACTAGAATAACATCAACTCAACTCACAAAATCAAAATTCACAGCAAACATTGAAACAAGACATGTATGATGAAAAAAAATTCACAAAGGACCCCAACAGCCAAAAACATCATTCCAGATGGCGGCATTTGCTTCTGGTGGAAATGTGGTGAAGGATCTAGAATCTCCTGGATCTAGGTGGGAGTACCTCTCCGGTACTCCCACCCCTCTCATCCTGATGAAAAGTGAAGTGAAGAAAATAATGGCGTACCTAGACCAAAGAATCCAAATCTTGTTAGAAACAATGTCTTCTGAAAACTGTAGTCCCCATACCGACTGATTCTTTGATTCGTAATTGGCATTTGCCAACTAAATAAAACATCCTAGGTACAGAAAGCCTTGTGTTTTTATTACTTCCTAACAGATTTGCTCATGCATTTAGTAGATCATTAACATTTCAAAACACCAGGTTAGCGTGATTTCAGCAGTCAACAAGGTCTTATGTATTTCATGGGTGGAATTGTATTGTATTTTTTTAATATTAAAAAATAATAATAAAACTCTGAGCGGCAGGTAGTAGAAAATGTTTTGAGTATTAACCTCGCCTTTTGGTTTTTTTATGTGGAGGGGAAAGCTCATTCCAAAAAGTGTGGGACTCAGAAATGAACCGCCCGGTATCCATGGCTGCCTACCCTAAACTAAAACCCGCGGCTCCTCAATTCCTCATCAATGGGTTTGATGGCAGATCTTGCCTCAGGCAATAATCACGCCCTTTGTCAATATTATTCTTGTAAAGAGTTATTATTATATATATTATTATTACTAAACCCTATTGTGGGACTGTGAAATATTACTTCAACAACCTGAAATAATACTTTTAATAATAGTCTTCCACTAAAGAGTATTAATAATATTACAATCTTGGGTCCACCCTGTCCACCCTGGCTCGGTACACATTAAACACACTGTTGCTTTACCGATGCGTGTCTTGGCTTTTGATTGCGATGAAAGGAGGAAGCTTTTTGACGCATCAACAATTCTGAAATTGCGGCGATGGCCTTTGAGTGACCGGCCCGACTGAAGACTGCCGGCTTTTACAATAGCCGCCACGGCAGATAAACTCGGATTGGACTTTCGACGTAAAAGCTCATACCGATGGTCATTTGAAACACGAGGTAGTGTTGAGCGAAAAAGGGCACACTGAGGACTAAGATATTAAGATGGATAATTATTCATTAATCTAATGAATAGTTCAATAATATTACGAATTCAGAGTAGTCACCGGGGGCCGAGTGAGTTAGCGCGCTACAGTGGGGCAGGATTTTTTCTGCTCTGATGTACTTACTGTACTTGGATGTTCGGGGTCCACTCATACCTCGTGAGGAAAATGAGTACATACTTGTATGAGTAACGACCAGTGGCGGCATTACCAGAGTATAAAAAAATAATGTAATAGAATACGAAAAGTGAAGGTGGCTCTTGGTAATGCTGCGCTACCCACATAAAATGTGAAGAGGTCTTGAGCGTCACCATAAAGAAATCATATTTTTATTTAACTTAACTTTATTTATCGTATTCAGCATTTAAAGTAATCGTCAGTAAGTCATAAGACACTGTCTTGAGTACAGACTTGTGGTATTTATTAGATGGACATTGAAGTTCTCTCTTCTTTTCCTCCATTACCAGCACTATTTTCTTTACTCACGAGAATCAAGTCTAAGTAAGGGCCGAAGTATAAATTAGTATTTCAACAAATAAAGGCCGCCTTAAGACGGACTTTTTTTAGTACTATAAATAACTTTTTTTAAACTAAAATATGGTTGATATAGTAGGTCGAAGTAGGTTTCATTCGGACATAAGTCTCGGTATTATGTGACAAAACAACTAATCATCAATAAAGTATGCAACTATAATGCTATGAAGCCTCTGTTGAAAGAAAAAATGAGTGTGTTTCAAAAAAAAAAAAAAACAAGAGGAAGACTCTTGTCCCTAGTATTCCAGGTACCAGTCATCTGAAATTCCAGCCTCAGTGCGTTCATTCCAACATTCACGCCAGAGCCCAGATGAAATTTATTATTTCTGCAAATTAGGATACCGCGCACAAGAGATACAATTTCTTCCAATAAATCACTTGCGCAAAATTTACCTTATTTGCTAACGTCCTTTTCTCGCTAATTGGAACTTTTGCTGCGGAATTCCTGGACTTGTTCCTACAGTCGTTATAACTTTTCAGGTAATTAATTGGCGATTAATTAGAGTTTTATTAAAGACTTCGTTTTTTTTTTTACTCTCGCATTACAATGAAATTGATCTCCGTGTTTGCTGGGTTTTGCCATTTGTTTTTGTAAGGAAGTACCTATAGAGGTTTTTTTGTATGCGTCTTGTGCGCGGTTGACTCACAATTGCCCAACTTTCTCGAAGTTGTGTCCAACTTGTAGATTTTGTGTCACAGGCAGAATTTGTGTATCAGGCTTCTATCCTGGTCATGTAGATTTTTATTTTTATTTTTTTATATTGTGAATTGAAACTCCAACGAATTAAATCTAATTAACGATCGGTCATTGATTTTTGTCTTTTTGTGTCAAAACCGCAATAGACAAAGAATGTTCCTTTATATTATACAAATCCGCTCATATTTCTCTTTTACATAATACTCAAGATTGGTTCAGATTGGAAAATGTTTTCAATCCATGTATCGCGAGATTCAGACCAGACTTTTAAAAATACGGGCAATTAGGATGAGTAATTAGAGAAACTATCGGGTAATTAGTAATTACCTATCACAATCACGTCGCCTGTGAGACCAGCAACAAGTTAGAGGTAGGTAAAGCTCCAAGACTTTGTCGTTAGAATCTGATTAGATGAAAAATATAGCGGTATTACGAGTGCTAATGGAGGCAATAATGGTTCTTCTTGAGCTAATGATTGAAACTTATAATGATAGATTCGTCAAGAATGTGGAAAAATTAGCAAAGCTCTCCATTTTTAAACTCTACCTATTCTCTCTATTTTTTATTGACAGGAGAGCGATGGCTCTATGTCGCCTGTTATGGGAATCGGCTACCTGTTGGGAATATTATGGAACTTTATGTCATCTATGTGTACATTAATTAATTTAGTAAGAGTTGTGATGTCTGCCGTGAACTGAGACGATTTGTTTGGTATCCTGGAATGGAATGGTATCCGCAGATGCCATATAATACAGGTATGTAGGTACATGAATGTATTTATGAGACATTGTGTCAAATATACCCGTTTCTGCAGGATATCTGATGTGAAGCGGCGTCTAGCTTGGATGGTACATGGCGTAGCCCCCAGAATTGCTATTCTCTAGGCTAAAGGATGGTAGGTTGGTAGAGTTGCAGAAAACTCACAAACCTGTCTCCGCCAAATAGAGCCCCTCAAGATTAATGTAGTGAATGTACATTATCATCAGATCCAGATGAAAGCGGTTCACACAACCACTCACAAAAATTATTTCACTTCATCAAATCACTACAACATGAAATACATATAACTCTATTCATAACACTGACATTGTAACTATCCAAAGAAATCACCGCCATCAGTCAAACCTTTGAATGAAGATTAAATAATAATGATCCCAGAAAAAAAATATGATGATAGGAAAGTATGAAAAACAGGTACCATTAAAATCTTTTTTTTTTTTAATCAACAACACCCTCAAAATTTGTAAAGAACACCCCGAGCAACCCTTTTCTAACAACAAAACTTCCACATCTACAAGATCATTAAAGAAAATATTATCAACAAAAGCTCCGAAAGAGAAACTCGTAAGAAAAACAACTCATGAAGTACCACTGTCCTTTTCACATTTGTAATGTCACTCCAACAATGACGTAACATAATGTTGAAGTGATGTTACTAGGGATCCCTGTGATGTATGTTAACATAATGATGTCAGTGATATGATGTTTAATATGGTGTTAGAGAATAGCTTCACTTGAGTATTTGTTAGCAGAGATGACCTCAAAGCAGAAGTGTTATCACGAACTGAATGATAAATGTGGATGTCTATTATGATATTTTTAATGATACTGCTATCATCTTATGATCCTTTGATGAGGGTAGATAGTCATTAAAGGCTTCATTCATGTCAACGGAACCTCAAGCCAAAAGATGATATTCAATTTAGAGAGAGAGAAAGATATATATATAGAGAGAGAAAGAGATGAAGAGAGAAAGAGAGAGAGAGAGAGAGATAACGAGCAGAAGAAGACAAAAAAAGAAATAATAAATATATTCTAATTTGAGGAAGAAATAAACAAGAGAAAAGAAAGAGGAATATTTAGAGAACGAAAGAAGAAGACGGAGAAGGGAAATTGATAGACAAACAAGATGATGAAAATAAGACAAAGATACCAATATCAAATGTATAGAGAAGGTGCAAAACAAACCTAGAGAGATAGCTCAGATAATGCTGAAGAAAATGATCAATATGAAAGAGGACACACAAAGAACAGAAGAAGAAACGAAGTCAAAGGAAAATAATGATAAAAGAAAAATAAATAAGAATAAACAATACATAATAAAGAGAGAAGGAGAAGAAGAAAGAGATGGAAAAGAAGATGTAAAACAAAAAGACAGAAGGAAATGATTACCATATTAGAAAAAAAAAACAGAAGAAGGACTCAAAGAAAATAAGAAGGAAAAAACACGAGATGAAGAAGATCAAAACAAAATAGAAAAAGAGGTATACAAAAAAGATGAGTAAAAAATCACAGCGTTTTTATGTTCCTATTCATTCTGACAATATCATCTTCAAAGGACATGTACCGCCTGAGCGATATGATATCGCGTTAGAATAAGAAGGGTGGTGAGGTGATGATTCTCTTCTTTAAATAACAATAAAAAACACTTCTGTGATCATAAAAATTATGAACTCGGTAATTGACCATTTCAAAGTCTAACAGCACACTACTCGACTTCTGTTGTTGTCTTTTTGTTGAAGTTTTCATCGATTCTTTCATTTTAGTTGTCGGTGCTTTTTTACCCCGTGGACTTTTAAGGAAGTTTTTTTTGGGTTTATTGTCGTTTTATATCCGCTTGTTAAGAAAAATAATGTGCTCTTTCTAAAAGTTGTTAGGAGTCTACCTTATGAAGATGGGGCTGGATTACCAGTTACTATACCATTATTTGTTAATACGTTATGATACCATCGTGAAAAAAATGATTAATGGATGATTAATTGTCTCAATAAACTGCGTCAATGCCTAAAAACTTCTTTGGACTAAATCATATTATACCAACCTATCGATGTTGGCGACAAAATGATATCTGTAACTGAATGAGATCTTATCATGGCCATCAAGAGGTAGGTAGGTATACTTTTGGAATCTTACATTTTTTCTAATTTTAACGTGACTAAGACTACCTACCAAGTAACCATAGGTCGAATATGCTTCTAATAGCGTAGGTATTTCACTTGATATCAAACCTTTGCAAATAATTGAGTAGGTAGTACACACATGACAAATATACTCTTAGACAATTAGACATAAAGCCTGAAAATAACCTACAGAGACACTGAAGCTGATGATTAACTCTGAATCCTTTCAATGTGAAAACTAAGTAATATAACCGAGGAAGCAACTTCTTGGTCTAGCAGTAGGGATGAGGAATTGAGGACCCTCACAGTGACCACTGTTCAGAAGAAAAATACACAGAATGGACTTAAGGGACGCACATTAAAATTAGAGATAGATGCAAGGGACCAGGAACTGATCGCTGCGTTAAATGACGATGAAGATTTATCTTCTTTTTTTTTCAAAGGGCTCTATTATCATTCAACTAAGTACGTATATTATATCTTAAAAACCCTAATAGGTGTACATATTATAGTAAAATTATTAACTTTCCATGAAGTTCAGATTTATTTCATTATTTTTTTCTATTTCTAAATGTTCTTGGTCATTGTTGTTCGTTGTAGGCCATTACTCATATTCATTTTTCTCCGTCCTCAGAAGTCCTCAAGAAGTACCAGAACGAATGTCGGGTACAGTCTCCTCAGCGGCATCCCTGGCTGTTATTTAAATGTTTCAGAGTTGCTAAGTACATATTTAACACCCTGAACAGCATGATAGAGCTAACAAACTACCACCCCTGTGGGGTCCCAGGAAATGTACCAGGTGTTGGGAAAGTCTTTGAGAAACTTTATTACGGTCAGAGTATCTAATTAATATCAATGAAATTCAAAGGCCTTTTAATAAAGGAGGGTCTGTCACCCTTCTGATGAATCTGGTGTATTGAAACCAAAATACTTCGATACATGTAATTTATAACTACAAATATAGACTTCAGACTACCGACCTCAGTAGCTTGATCGATAAGGCAGCGGCTTTGAACCTGGAGGTTGGTGGTTCAAGTCCCGGTTTCAGCGTTTGATTTAGTAAGCGAGTTTGAGTAGTTGTGATATCACGAAAGTGATTAACACAAATATGATAACTTTATTTTTTATTAACTTCAGACTGGCTGACAGATTTGACTATGGACATCCAGTCCATAATCATGCCGTTCTTGCATTAGCCTGAGGTCTGTTGCTGGCTACGTCTGCCAAGTCTGTTTATTTGCACCATGGCTGTCTGGAGTGCCTACCACCCTTATAACTTATTTTTAGTTGATTTTCATTTGATCTTACATTGCCTTTTTTATGTAAAAAGTTTAGAATTGACATAGGACGTTGTAACTTTGTAATGAAGCTTCTCTTCTTCTCTATATTTCTTCTTCTTTTTTTTTAGACCGATCCACATTGGCGTTTGGAGATCATTATGGCTAACTTGATCACTTGAACACGGCATTATTGATTGTTTCAGATTTCACTGCCATAGTCCATCTTCCTCGCAACATAAGGTACATGCTAACAAGAGCGGTTTCAACTCAAAAAGCCACAATTCGGATAGTATCATCAAGAACATGTTCTGTCTGCAATAATGACTCGACCTGTAGGCATTGACAAATGATGAAACTAATGACTGGAGGTTTATTATTTTCAACTATTCAAATTAATTTCATGCTCCCATGGACTCAAACAAAAGATTAGCTGTCGAAGAATAGCCAGTGCCATATATACCAAAGAGACTATCTAAACCAGTGGTTCCCAATTGGGGGACCAAGAGGTTCTGCAAGGTGAAGATTCCACGATCTGTTCGGTAAGTTTTAGTTTTATAGGGCTGAATAATAACAAAAAGATTAGATTTAATCTAAGTGGACAGAATTCCGTTACTCGGGCATTCCGTTACTCGTGTCTGGCTCAGCTTAATTTTAATCCTGTTTCATAATTTGGCCCTTGAATTTACAACGCTACACTAGATGAAATAGTGTATTGAACACAAAATCCTCAAAACAGATGCACCTAAATGGAAAGTGTTGTGTCACTTCTAGCCCATCAGAGGGGATGCAGCATACTACGGGATAGCAAGCTACAACCTACAACACAGACCACAAGCGTCTACATCAGTAGCTCCTGTTTCATGGCTACGAAAAAAAGGCTGTGAAACATCATCTTTGAAAAATAAAAATAAAGTGTCTGAATGAGAAGAATATATTATATGGACTTAGGATGAATATTCAGAGGTTAGTCCTTAAAAAAAATATCAAAGTTCCGCGAATGATTCAACTTTTAAAAAGGTTCCGTTTGCAAGTAACTCGGTCGATAAGGCGACGGACTTCAAACCTGGAGGTTGGTGATTCAAGTCCCGGCCGGATTCAACGTAGATTTAGTAAAGCGAGCTTGAGTAGTTGTGATTTCACGAAAGTGATTAACACAAATATGATAACTGGTATTGTATACTATACCCACACACCACAGTCCATAATAGTGTGCTAAAGTGATTAACACAAATATGATTTTTTTCAAGGTTCCGCTGGCACAAGAATTTGGGAAACACTGTTCTCAAAGGATAAATAAAGTAACCATGATGGAGCCAAAGGCAAAGATCTCCAAAGCCTTCAAATGTAGAGCATGTGCTGTTTCATTGTCTTTCGAGTGACGAGACCTTTGAGTTGTGGTTTTTCTTGGGGCCCCATCCTCATCAGGACCCTGTCTCTAGCCTTTTCGGACAGGAAGATTTTAATGAGTTTTTTTTTTTTACGATTTTTTTTGGGGGGGGGAGGGGGGGGAGGTTGTTCCTCTAATTATGCAAGTGGCGCCCCGAATGGAATGACCCGTGACAGAGATTGTCTGGAGGAGGAGGAGAGAGAGTCACAAAGTGTTCCGCAAAATTAATTATCGTTTTGCGAGGTCACGTGTTTATTGTTTTTACACCAGGGCGATTTTTTTCGGGATTCCGTTAACCCTTATGTGTGTGGGAGGTTACAGAGTATGTGATTTAATACATAAACCAGTGTAGGGGCGAATTGTAAAACAGGATAAAATAAAATTCAAGGAAGAAAGAGAGGAATATTTATAGAACGAAATTGGTGTTGAAAATTGAATTTGTGTTAGTTACGTTACGTGTCATATTTAATAATATAATAACATTCTAGTAGGAGGTAACCAAACCACCAGCCAAGGTTAATGCTCAAAGCATTTCTACCACCTAACCTACAGTCTTATTATATGGTCACAAACTCAAACTTACTAACCATAGCCCTAGCTGGTTTTAGAGTACAGAGTTTATAGATTTACAGTATTGTATAACACTGCACCACTAACAAAATTAAGGACCTAACCAACAGTTCAGTTCAAGGGTTAATATATTTCTGACCTGATGTGCTACTGAAATATCAGCAGGGATCTCATCGCATCACTTGTGGAAGACTTCTGGTTTTTGTTTCCATGTCCAAGGATCTTGTGTGCCCCTCTGAAAGCCGACGTCAAATTTGTAAAGAAGCTGGAGAAGAAATCTTATCGTATAGATATTTAAAAATTGACCTAGGTTTTGCTCTGTAGCAAATAACAAATAATTTTAGTCTTGAGGTTTTTTTAATGGGTGACTAGGATCCCTAACAGCTAGATCATGCGGCACAAGGGTTCTAATCTACATTCGCTCGAAACTCTCAAACTCAAACCCACATTAGCCTGAGTGATCCTGGCCAAGTTTTGACATCGCTGGACGTTGCTTAACTTCAGTGATCAGACGAGAACTACTTTATTCAACCCGCTACTGACGTTGGCTTGTGCACATTTTAAGTAATTAAAGAAATTCTATATTTTGACCTATTTTGTTATTTATTTTATAAACATGAGAGTTTCAGAGCCTTTTCTATTTATTTCGTAGCCATGAAACAGAAGCTACTGTAGACTTTTATGGTCTGTGCTGTAGCTTGCCCATCCCGTAGTATGCCTCCCCTCTGATTATGAGCGAGGAGTGATGACACACTAGTTTTAGTTTAGTTAGTTATCATAATTATTATTGTGTTAATCAATTTCGTGCGGTATCACAACTAGCTTTATTAATTTTTAGCTGAATACGGGACTTGAACCACCGACCTCCAGGGTATAAGTCCGCGGCCTTATCGATCAGCTACTAAGGTGGGTGTGATGACACACTACTTCAGATTTAGGTGTTGGATCAACACTTCTGTTATTTCTTCAAACTTGCTGTAACTCTTGCTACTGCACTGGTAGTCAAGTGGTTAACGCGCTAGTCTGGGTAATCCAGGTAGCGTTGGGATCCGTTGGTTCGAATCTCACCCAGTGCATGAATTTTTTCTTATTAATTTGAGTTTGTGACCACATAAGAATAAGACTCTGAAGGTTAGGTGGTAGAAAATGCTTTGAGCATTAACCTCGCCTGGTGAATGCCTTCCACTAAAGAGTATTATTATAATTATGAACGAGATACTTGTATTTTCATTTACAGTTTTTCTTAGTTTTTGTGAGGAGTAAATTCATACTTTCTAACATAAACTTTGACAGTAATTATTAAAATGAGAATTAAAATTTACTGTGGGAAAAAAAAGAAGAAAAAAAAATCTACTGAGAACTTAAAAATTTTCGGACTAGATGGCAGGATTGCAAGATGACACTTTTCTGAATTATTATTATTATGAACTCTGAAGGAATCGCCCTCTAGACTGAACGTCTCTTTAGAGAGCAAAAAACTCCATTCAGACAAAACACCATGAAGATTCAACTTATTGTTCTCAATTTCAATGCTTTCTCGCTTGATCACAACTGATGCGGCGAACTTGCAATTCTCTTTAGCTCTTATTTACTGCTAACTCTATTATCAGTTTTTATTATGATTAAGATGATTCTTTTATTGCTTGGAGTAATTATAATGGCTAAAGTATTACATTACTAATAATATTAATAATATTTGTAATTATTGTGATAGTTGGTACCTATACCTAATAGTAATATGTACCTACCAGGGGCGGCTGTTGCTAAGGAGCTAAGGAGCAGCACCCCCAGACAAAAAATAAAAATAAAATCAACTCACATTTATAGAATAATTATTATTATTAGCATGGTATTAACAGACTCAAACTCGTTAGATACTCAAAGCGTGACTCTTTAACTCTTCAACTGTCAATTTATTTTAACAAAACCTCATCAGAAAATGCTCATTTTAGTCCGGCTTATGTGGCTTGCCCCCAAAATATTTTCGCACCAGCCGCGCCTGTCATGTACCTAATAATAATAATACTTACCATAATAAAATAGATGAAAGGCGTTCAGTCAATACAGTGAAGAGCAATTTGGTTTTCAAATGCAAAAATTAAACCGTAGTTCCTTTCATAAAATGCGGCTGATATCTGCTTTTGTTTAATTATCCTATTAATCTGTTTATTTGACTTTTACCTTTCCCGGTGCTTTGAGGAACTAATAAGAAATAAATAGATATACCTACCTATAATTATAACTATACATTTTATGCTATTTGGTCATTAAGAGGACTTCCTCTAGTTATATTTACACCATCTACCGTTTACAAATTGGATTTTCTAAACTATACTAACTAATGTATGTATGTAGGTGTAAAAGTATAGAAAACTGCAGAAATATCTTCCTCCAAATCAGAACCGTCCTAATGCAGGACGTTAAATCGAATATATTCGTTGGCGTTAGGAAGGGCATCCAGCCGTGTCAATTATCCGTGTATACCTATGAGGTCAATAAAATCTTTCATCTCTCTACAGAATGGACCCATTAAAAATAGAAAACTTGGCTAGAACATTTACAGTCCTCAAGAATGGTCAAAGTACCTATAAGTAGACAATCGGTTTTCAATCGGTCTCCTTACCAAGGGCAACGGTACCAACGACATTTTAAAATGAAACATCTAAAAAGAAATTTCTCAAAAGTGCATGCATATGTTCAAATCTTCTTGCTCCAATAATTTGGTACTAGAACCAAAATCCGATTCGCTCGGATGCGGCCGATAAAGATTTTTTTGCAAAATTAGGGTTTACCTACGAAATTTCACAAGAAACGGTACTTTTTCAGTGCGGCATGAGTGATGTCCTTTAATTTTTTTTTTGTTGCAATATTTATTCGCACGTGTTGCTATGTGTAATCGACACTGAAGGTCTAACGGTCTCTAACGCGTTTAAATGGTTTAATTTATGACATAATTTTTGTGGCAAAATTCATGCTGACCTAGCGTGAAATATTCAAATGTAAAAAAATGAGTGTTTCACAGCCTTTTTCATTTCGTAGCCATGAAACAGGAGCTACTGTAGACGCTTGTGTTCTGTGTTGTAATAGCTTGCCTATCCCGTATAGTATGCCTCCCCTCTGATGGGCGAGAAGTGACACAATACTTCCCATTTAGGTGCTGGGTCGACACGAGCGCACCGGAAGGTATCCCTTACAAACAACTGTAACCAAATTTTGAATACAAATTTTTGTCGGCACGGGGGTTCGAACCCGCCACCTTCCGCATGGCAAGCGAGAGCTTAACCACTGAGCTATTCGTGCGCTATAGTATAAGTAGTGACTTAGGTTAGGTATACGCATAAACTAATTTGCTTCTAGCTGTTGATGATTCTCTGAACTGGTTGATGGCTGATAGCAGGCTATTGGTGGAACATCAGGATGAAAGATGGAGGCTCGGGGTAAAGTGTGCCTCAGTCCTCAGATACATAAAAGTAGAGAATAGAATAAAATAGAACATACCTTGTTTATACTGCCGAGGTAAGACTGAAAAGTCCCTTTACTACAGCAGTCAAACAGGTCTTAAATATTTTAGGATAAATTATATTTTACAATTTAATATAACATGTATAAAAAATCTCATGTAACATCACACGACTTTCCTTATCCCCCGAAGAGAAGTCAAATTCCGCCACTGGTGACTCAACGGTAAGAGATGCAAAAAATAAATGCAAAATTCGTTATTAACACCTCAAATTCATTGTATTTGATATGTCACAACCCCCATCAAGGATGAATAATAAAAAAGTTAGTCAAAGCGAGTCCCCCCCAAAATACCGGTAAATTGGGGCCGAGGTCCAAAACTTCGACTTGGATCGTTTGGCTTAGGTATATGTTTGTATTGTTTTAATTCTATTTCATAATTCAGCCTTCTTTTGGAAATTGGTATAGGCAAGGCCATACAGCCATTTTCGGCCTCTAACCCAGATAGAGCTGATACGTCCTTCCAGAAGGACGCTTGCTTTCAAAATTCTCCGCGTTATCAGGGCTAATAACCATTGAATGCAAAACATTTGTGCATGTCTCACACTATAATTATCATCGCCGACCTCAGTAGCTTAATTGATAAGGCAGCGGACTTGTAACCTGGAGGTCGGTGGTTCAAGTCCCGCGCGGTTTCAGCGTAGATTTAGGAAAGCTAGTTTGAGTAGTTGTGATATTACGATAGTGATTAACACAAATATGATAACTACTATACTTCTCCAGGCGGACACCGCCGGAGCCGGTGCCGGTGGTGACAGGCCACTTCCAGTACCCGCGGGAGTGCCACATAAATCAAAACCAAGTGACATTAATTGATACGCTGTTAACCCGGCTCCTGTTAGCTGTGACACTGCACTGCTACCAGCTACCAGCCTCTTTCTTCGATAAATGAAAAGTTACCAGCGTCATCACGTTGAATACACCTGTTCTCGCACTGAAGTTAAACAAAGTCCACCGAGGTTAGGACTTGGATGAGTGACCATTCAAATGTGAAACCTCATTATGCTGTCTATTTCCGTCCCCAAAAAAGATGGGTTAGTATGGTTAATATGGGTGTCTGATTTGTTTGATTCAAGCAATTTTTTGTAGGTTATCTTCATTGCGTGATGTTCTAGCGTCTCTAGCGACGCCCATAGTTAAACTCATTCTGCCTGAGTAGGTCAGTAACAACGGAACCATTACGGACAAGTAACTCGTCGTCACCCATCCATGTTCTCTTTCTGCTCAACGTTGCTTAACTTCATGTCTCCGAATGGATCTGGTGTACTCATGATTGTCATCAAATGCAATCTTAGCGAATATTGGGTGCAATAGTTCTAAATAATGGACGCAGCACATAGGAATTTCTTTCTTTTTTATATAAAACACCCTCAGAAATAATGTAATGTAGCGAATATCTTCTTTACATATTTCAGAAAACTTTCTGTGTATCTGTGTTGGCATCGTATGGTCTAAGTACAAAAGCAATTGTGCAATGCCTTAGGTAGACAAAACAAGCTTGTATTATACTTAAATAGGTTTTTAGCATGTCTATACAATAAGTATTTAACTTCAACTTCGGTATGTGACAAAAAAGTTTACGATTTATCGTACGAAGTGTGTGGCTGAGTGTGTTATTACTTCTTAATTAACAGTACATCAATTAGTTTTCACTTTTATGGAGTAAAAATCCAGGTTCTGGTTTAAAAGGTTGACTGTTTTCTTCGATACAACAGATGGCTGTCCAACTAGGTCTGGTCAGTTCATGGTGGGCTGAGGAATGTCTGTGAGGACTCTAGAGTAGTCTAGAGCCAACCTCCGTGGCTCAGTGGTTAAGAGCGTTGGTTGCTGACCCGGAGGTTGCGGGTTCGAATGCCGGCCGGAGTGGAAAATTCTTACCGAGTTTTTCCGTTTCCGGAATGGCATGGATGTAAAGGTAAAGTGCCCTGAAGTAATTCGAAAGTGGTTCCAGGGCAGAACTACCTTTTTTTTTAAAAAAAAAGAAAGAAAGAAAAAAGAGTAGTACCTATAGAATTTAGTGGAGTATCTACTTAGTTGCTATTTTTAGAATTTTGTTCATACGAAAAAAAACACAATATTACTTCCGATTTCTAATATTGGAGGAAATTTCTCGGAAGTAATATTACGAGCCTTCTGTCGTAATATTCATTTCCCACGTCGCCACGCCGTCTATCATCACAAGAAATCATAATTAACCCTTGAAAACTGAACGGTTTAAGCTAATAATTATATAATGGTCTTTTTCTGATCCCTGGGTATGTTGTCCGGACCGTTTAGGAAAAATTTGAGTACGAGGGTACTCTTGAGGACCTGTTTACTTAGCGAAAGTTCCTGGAGCTTAAAACCCAGAGCCGCCAAAAAATTGTATTCATAAACGGATTACGGTTGATTATAAGGGACACCTTCCGGTGCTATTAGTGCGTTTGTGTTGATCCAGCACCTAGAAGGGTAGTTATACAAGTTTAAAAAAGTGAAAGTTATTTTTTAAGTGTTAATCACTTGCGCGATATCACAACTTCTCAAACTCGTTTTACTAAATCTACGCTGAAATCGGGACTTGAACCACCGACCCTCAGGTTACAAGTCCGGCGCTATATCGATCAAACTACAAGAAACAAAAAATAAGAAGAAGAAATGAGTAGGTTTATGGTAGCACATCCACCAGATCATGTTTCAAATTAATTCAAAAAAGTCTCTACTGGAGAATTTCAACAAAATTCAGAAATGTGTCAAATTAAAATTCCCTTCTAACGAGCCATCAAACTAAATTAAATCCGAACATTAACAAAAAATTGAAAACAAAACACCTTGATAATTATCAAAATCTAAAAAGAGGACATAATAATAATAACTTTCACACATTTTTCTAATTAATTCCATTTTTAAGGATGTTATAACCTCAGCAAA